>RCHF01000490.1:0-34040 GCA_003987895.1 Neonothopanus nambi | reverse complement strand
GGGACCATGAAGAAAGATCGTACTTACAGTGAAACCGACTGCGAGCGACTGTATCATATGTTCATGTATACATGAGTGTCTTTTGGAAGGAAACGGACGGGGTGAATATTCGGAAAACCTCCATCCAGTGTCGTTAGCCAGATCCACAACGGTCGTCTGGCCTCAATCTAGAGGAAAATTGGGCGACATCAGTGTCTCCACCGTAGTTTGTGCGAGGTGGTTCTTGTTTCAGAATGACTCGAGTTTACGTGAGTTCGTATGCAGCTGAATCAACCCTGCTGCCTTGATCCAAGTTCATCCCTGCTGTGACTCGAGGACGCCTAACAATAGTTCAGTCCAAGAGTTTAAGTACCTCAGGGAAATCGAGAATACGAAGAGCGGAGAATGTAAAGGATGGTATGTAAGGTGGAACTTCGGCGTTCGCAGGCTCAACTGACCCAGATTTTTCCACGCACGGTGCGCCACTTTCTCTTCAACGTTCACGTCAATCTCCCGACTACCACCTCAGCGCTCAACGCTCAACGTCAATACAAAATCATGGCTTAACAATTTGTCATCCAAAATAGTGTACTCCATCTTTTACACTGTTTGTTATTCCATCAAGTTTCAAAGTTCAAGTCATGCCATACAAACCTACCTCATGTGTCAGACTTCGCTCGAGCGTCTGTCAATTCTTCTGATGGGAATGTGAACGTTATGTGATGAAAACGAAGGGCGCATACTAAACGGAGTACAGTTGAATATCTCACAATGCATACACTTGGTGCCCAAAAAAACCTATGCATTATGATATATTATGCATTATGAGGTGTGAATTTGGCTGGCACAGGACCTTTTTCACCTCAAAAAACCTATGCATTGTGACCTATTATGCATTACCATGTTATGCATTGTGAGATGTTCAACTGTACTCTCAAAATGAAAATTTTTGTGTCCATATATTTCCTCAAAGCTGGGGAGTAGAAGGGTCAATCGGCAAATGGTCAAGAACCGGGACAAGTTCAAGTCTGAAATACTCGAAATTAGGAACAGATTCCAACGATATTTTACGGCTCTGTGCGCGCCAGAATCAAAGCATGAATTCGAAGAGAAGACACGTGTAAGTAATGCGATCAAGTCGAGGCCGAGGGTACTTTTCCAGGGCGCACCTCCTTTTTCGGATCCCTAGCGGTTAGACTGCTACCACCACTTTCATGTAAGTCCACGCTCTGTTCAGTCCTTGTACTATTTCTCACTACCCCAACGCTCTCAATGTCCAGTTTAAAATGACTTCCACCGTAGCCTCCTACACCATTCGCCTTCGTGACGGTGTTAACCGCGATGCACACATTAAGAAAGTGAAGCGGCTCTCCCAAAAGAAGGGCACAGAGTCGTTTGATATCGAAATATTGTTCTCCAATATCAATGGCTATGCAGCGGAGATTTCGTCCTCACTGGTAGAGCATATCAAGGGACTGACGAAGGAGGTTGAATGTGTGGACGAGAACGTCTGGGCGTAGAACCCACATTCGATGTATAAGCCCGGGGTATCAGATCTCCGGGATGTGTTCGACGTTTCTGCCCTCATTTGAAAGGTCAGCGTTCACATTTCCCTTGACGAATAGCTGAACTGAGGATCCTTCTAGCACAATTCCACGCCGATACGATTCATGCACAACAGAGTCATCCGACTTCCGAGCTCAGCGCTCAGTGACTAGTCTCGACAATAGGCTATTAAATGACGCCTTCATTTGTACTACACTCATTTGCAACTACACTCTTTCTATTTGCTCACGATACGTACGTCCCACTTTCAGGGGCTTTTGGCTCTTCCTGAGTCCCAGATAGATACCCCGTTCCTCATTTCTTGCATTCTCTTGTACGAATTATTACTCCAGTAGCTGATCTTATACACTTTATCTACCACTCTTTGTAACTCAAAATGGCTACGGCGTTTCTATGTAACTCGATTTTCGAATCTCTATTTTTTGGAATAGACGCTCGTGGGACTATCGACGGGCGTTTATTTTGCCCTGTGAGAAATTCAATTCTTGCCGCTCGGTAAGTCCGATCAGCAATTTTTTCTTTTCCTCACTGCCGCGCACGATGCGCAAGCAACTCGATCCTCGAATACCAATACTTGTGAACAACAATGTGCAGAAGAATCATCGGTCATTCATCGTGCTCGTCGGCGACAAAGGCCGAGACCAAATCGTCAACTTGCATTTTCTGTTGTCGCAAGCGAGAGTGAGCGCACGTCCGTCTGTATTATGGTGCTACAAAAAGGATCTGGGATTCACTACGTGAGTATTATCTTCATATGTGACTTCCGATTCAAATCCGTGAAATAGGCATCGTAAGAAACGGGAAGCAAAAATCAAACGGGATGTCAAGCGGGGTATTCGTGAACCCAATGAGCAAAATCCGTTCGAGATCTTCGTCACTGTTACAGACATTCGATACACGTACTACAAGGAGTCTCACAAGATCCTCGGTCATACGTATGGGATGCTGGTTTTGCAAGACTTCGAAGCTCTCACCCCAAATCTACTCGCACGGACCATAGAGACCGTCGAAGGTGGTGGACTCGTCGTCCTTTTACTCAAAAGTATGAACAGCTTACGACAGTTGTATACAATGAGTATGGACGTACATACGAGATACAGGACCGAGGCTCATGGAGACGTGAAACCGAGATTCAACGAGAGATTTATACTATCTCTTGCAGCATGCCCAGATTGCTTATTCCTAGATGATGAGCTCAACGTACTTCCGATCTCAAAAGGCAAAGACATTGAGCCATTACCAGAGAAAGACGCAAAAGGAACTTCAAAAAGTAAAGAAGAAACCGAACTCAAAGAGCTCAAATCTTCCTTGGACGGCACTCTACCTGCAGGGCCTCTAGTCGCCCTAACAAAAACAACAGACCAAGCACGGGCTGTATTAACTTTCATTAACTCCCTCGTCACCTCTACCTCCGATCCTTCCTCTTCTTCCTCCTCCCTCTCCGCATCTCTCAATACAACAACTACCCTCCTTGCTGCCCGAGGCCGAGGTAAATCCTCTGCCTTAGGTCTCGCCCTCTCCGCAGCCGTTCACGCAGGCTACGCAAACATCTTCCTCACGTCCCCCGCACCAGACAACCTTCAAACCGCCTGGGAGTTCCTCTTCAAAGGCCTCGATGCCCTCGGGTGGGAGGAACACCTCGATTATGATATCCTCCAAGCTGCCAACGATCTTTCGTCGTTGAGTGGCGGAGGGGATGAAGCGGCGGAGGATGGTCCAACGGCTGCGATGGGCGGAGGAGGAAGTGCAGGTGGAGGGAAGAAACCCATTGTGAGGGTTAATATCTTCCGAAACCCCACGCACCGTCAAACGATTCAGTATATCGACCCTCGGGACGCACACGTGCTCGGGCAGGCTGAGCTTCTCATTATTGATGAGGCAGCGGCTATCCCGCTTCCTGTCGTACGGAATTTGCTCGGGCCTGCCATGAGCAAAGGGGGGAGTGCAGCTGGTGCGGGGTATGCTGTATGGATGGCGAGTACCGTTAACGGGTACGAAGGAACCGGGAGGAGTTTGAGCTTGAAGTTGATTCAGCAATTGAGGGAAAACTCAAGTTCGAGTACTGCGGTGGGCGCTAAAGCCGGGGATGAGGAAGGCTCGAAGAAGAGGGCTTTGCCCTCTAGACGGTTGAATGAAGTGAAGCTGGCTACGCCTATACGATATGCACCTGGCGATGAAATAGAAAAGTGGCTCAACGGGCTTTTATGTTTGGATGTCTCATCCTCTTCGTCTGCTGGTTCGTCTCTCCTTTTATCCATGCATTTTCTCTGTCGTACTAATATATCGACATAGCACCATCTCCTTTCTCTAACCTTCCCCACCCCTCTCTATGTACCCTCTATCATATTAACCGAGACACACTCTTCTCCTACCACCCCGCCTCCGAAGTCTTCCTCCAACGCATCATGTCTCTCTACGTCGCCTCGCATTACAAAAACCAACCCAATGACCTGCAGCTCATGAGTGATGCCCCAGGCCACGAGCTCTTCGTCCTTCTCCCGCCACTAAATACTGGTAACAAAAACGATACGGGCGCAGATACAGACGTTCTGCCCTATCCTCTCGCCGTTATACAAGTCGCACTCGAAGGGTGTATATCCCGCGAGTCAATTTTATCGTCTCTGTCGAGAGGCTTAAGAGCTGGAGGGGACTTGATTCCGTGGCTTGTGACGCAGCAATATCAGGAGACGAAGTTTGCGGAATTGAGCGGTGCGAGGGTGGTCAGAGTTGCTGTTGGGGAGGGCGTTGCTGGGGTGAGTTATTTCATGATGGCTGGGTCTATCTCTGTTATTGACATGAGCTCCGTACGCTTTTGCGTCTAGATGGGTTATGGAAGTCGTGCAATACAGTGTCTCAACGCATATTATAGCGGGGAGTATTTCAACCTTGACGAGCCCGAAGCAGAGACCGAAAAGGAGGAACTGGACCGGAAGAAAGGAGATGATGAAATGGGATTCGGTGATGGTGTAAGTTTCTCCATCAGCTTTCTACGATTATTTCAGTGTTTTGACGATCCCTCTCATATAGAAAAAATCCACCCTTCACACCGAACGTCCTGCTGTACGTTCAGCAAACGCCATGCCACCCCTTCTTCAGCGCCTATCCGAGCGACGTCCAGAGCGGTTGGACTACCTAGGTGTTTCTTATGGATTAACAGGACAATTACTGAGGTAGGTAGCTCATCTTTTGCCCCGAAGTATTAGATCACTGACCAGATATCGAATCATGCGCATCTGTGTATACAGGTTCTGGAAGCGCCTTTCGTTCGTACCGCTATACGTTCGACATACACCTAGCGATCTTACAGGCGAGCATACGTGCGTCATGGTACGAGGTTTGAACAGTTCAACAGACTCGGAATTGGAATGGTTGGGCGAGTTTGGTGTTGGTGAGCTATGATGTTTATTTCGATCCTGTGATTCACAGCTGAATAAGATTTTTGGGAAAAGACTTCCGCACGCGTTTCCTCACCCTCTTATCCTTCCCCAAGTTCCGCGAGTTCAGCAGTGTGCTAGGCCTGAGCATGCTCGAAGCTATCAATAACAACAAGAGTGTCAAGGCTGTGGATGCCAGGGAGGCACAGAGCGGTGCTAAAGGTACATATCGCTATATTCCAGCTTTCCATTGATATTGGATTCTCATAGTACACTCCTAGCTCTAACCCCATCTCTACTCTCGTCTCTCCTCACGCCCTTCGACCTCAAGAGGCTTGAATCATATGGGAACAATCAACTCGACTACCACGTCATCCTAGACTTGCTCCCGCTAGTCGCAACCCTGTTCTTTCAACGCCGGCTCGTTAAGTCGCGTTCTGAGAAAGATGCCGAACCTGCTGCAGAAGCAAATGGGGCAGAGGAGACTAAGACGATTACGCTGAGCGCGGTGCAAAGTGCTATCCTCTTAGGCATGGGCGCCCAGCGGAAGACTGTCGAGGATTGCGAGGTAGGTCAAGTTCTTGGTGTCTTTAAAGTGTACTGATGCTGATTTGGGTCTGCTTTTGCATGAAAAAAGACGGAAATATCTCTCCCCGTATCTCAGATCCTTGCTCTCCTTGTTAAAATCATCCGGAAAGTCTCCAAACGTCTCATCGACATCCAAAAGGAGGGCATAACACAATCCATGCCCGATCGGTCGGCACCGCTGCCTGTATCCCTATCCACCGCTGATGCTAATGCTACTGGTGCGAAAGGAAACATGGACAGCTGGAAGCCTGTTGCTGCTACGGTAGAAGAGGAACTGGAGCAGGCTGGAGCGGAGGAGAAGGATGCGATGAAGAGGAGGGAGAGGCAGAGGGAGATGATTAATGCGTTGGACTTGAGAAAGTGAGTTTTGGTTTGGGTTACATCCATAGCGTTTCGTGGAAAGTTAGTGTTATTGTTGCATATCGTTGCCTTTCTTCGCGATGTTCTACATCTTGTCATATGTGGTATATCCTCGTGCTTCTTACCCTCATGCTGTCTTGCCCACCTTGCCCACCTTTGTTTTTGTGTATGGTACTGATCAAGTTCGCTCTACAGATACGCCATTGATGATACATCAATGGACTGGAGCACCGCTGAGTCGCAAGTGGCCAAAATAGCTTCTTCTGGAGGAGGGAAGGCGATGCAGACTGTGGTCAGCGTCAAGAGTAGCTCCAATCAAAATACTGGTCAGAAGCGGAAAGCTGCTCCAGATGCGGGTGAAGAGGGCGGCGGGAAGAAACCTACACGCAGAGGAGGCAAGAAGGTCAAGCGGCAGCTGTG
This sequence comes from Neonothopanus nambi, assembly GCA_003987895.1. NCBI lineage: Eukaryota > Fungi > Basidiomycota > Agaricomycetes > Agaricales > Omphalotaceae > Neonothopanus > Neonothopanus nambi. Next base: position 27,753 of record RCHF01000490.1, on the reverse strand, counting down.
AGGGTTTGAGGGTTTGAGGAAGGAGAGCGTTCGTTTAGCGGGTCTCTAGAGTGGTTGCATTGGTTGATTTTTACAATCTCAACACGCAGTCTGTCATTTGTCACGGGCATTACGGATATGATTTAGTGTGAACGAAACATAGCATTGTGTATTCACAGAAATACACATAAAACCTCGGACATCTCCCTGCAACCTCCTCACTTGTACTTGATGTCTGGGCCAGCTCGGAGGGGACGCGATGTCCGCTGCAGAAAGCTCAAAGACGAACTGATTTGAGCTCCATCTTTCTCTTCTTCCCTCCAAGCAACGTAGTTCATATACCCAATCATAAGTTGCATGTTATAATCTGCTGAGACGGAGTCTTCATCGAAAGGTGTTCCAGCAGGGAGGTTGCGAAACCTGGATTGTAAGATTAAAGTAAGACGGCTAAGAAGAGCAGAAGGGAAAGCTTACCATTTCATCGTCTCTTCGTCATTCTCAGGGACCCACTCTTTCGTCTTTTCATCATATACTGGCATCGGGGGAACGATTGACCTCGCTTCTCGATCCATCGGCGACTTTTGGGCCGTCGTATGACAAGATGCGCACGCACTTATAAAATTATCCGCGGGGCTTCATAGAAGTATAAATTCGTACTGCAAGATAGACGCAGTCGAAAAAAGGTATCAAACGATGCCTCACCCATTCATGCGTTCGTTCCATCCCAATGAAGGGCGTTTCCCGTTGAACTCCTTACAAAGCTCGATCGCCGCAGGATTCATCCATTGTTCTTTTGGCCGCATGCCTTTCTGATAGTTCTCTTGTGTGACGTCTGGGCTGTTTCCCCATTGTACGCCTATGGGTATAACGCGGTTCCATTGCTCGGTGGGAGTCTCTTCTCGTGGCTGGATACGTGTAGGCGTAGGTAAAGGTAGTGTCAGCAGAGCGGTAATATTGCGCAGGGATGTGAAGAAGAGCGGTACTGACTGTGTAATCCCTACCATCGTACATAAAACTTCCGAATATCCATCCAATTGGCGCACGTTTTTCGCTTGTTGCAAAATCCACCTGGAGTAGCCGGACGGGAGTAGGCTGAGTATCGTTACGGTCACTAGGATTGCTTGGGTCTTTCGCTAGCATCTTCAGAATAGAATCAGTGTAAGATGTAAAGCTGCGAAGATACTATGACCTACAGCCATCCACGTCGGAGATCCTTTCATGCCAGGTACCTCTTCATCGGTTGCTTCATGGAAGATGAGTTTGAAGATCAACGATCCTTGGGGGAAGACGAGGTTCTGCTCCCAATCGGGCGCGTTAGGGTCCTGCCACACTTTTCCCAGTACAGATGCAGCTGATGACCGCAAGATATAACATGAGCTATCACGAATGACACAGAAGAGTTCGAGTGGAACACACACCTGTTGCATTGTAGAAAGCGCACGACCACGTCTGTATTACCCGGTTCTGGTGCTCCGCAAGCTCATTCTCGGGAATTGGACGTTCGAAATTGAGTCCATGTAGTGGTTCACGACCAAATGGGCCATAGTGCATCCATGGAGCGTGGTACCATTGTCTAATCTAAGTAACCCAGATCAGCTTATGAATTTTGCAACGCGGCCGAAGGCCCGAGGAGAGACGAACATTATTCTTCTGAGGAATGAAATCATTATCTGTCATTCCCTCAAAAATATATTCTTTGATGATTTTTGTGAAGAGCTCAGGTTGTGCTCTAGCATCAACGCTGAGCCAAGGCGCATCAGGTACGCTTGATGGCTGCTGTCCCCATACTAATTCAGACAAGAATCGTCCGATACCAGAGATCCCGTTCCGCGGGGCGGCTTGCGAAGGAGTTTGGGTAGGATAATCGTTCCGAATTTTCCAGGTATCATAGCCAGGGGGAGCAGGGTAGATAGACGAGGTGTGGAAGTGAATTTCAGCTGGAGTTGCGCCAGCGCTGGTAGTGAAATCAGACATTTTGCCGGACAAGATTGCAAAAACGGGCTCACTGGGAACAAGGAACTGAAGCCTGCTATGATTTTTATTTATATCCGCAATAGAATTCTTCCAAAGCCTATTCTACGGTTCTCAATGATCATGATTGCATCGTGCCTCGGACCTATATAAATGTAGAGTTCTGATTCAATTTTGGCACATGATGGACCCTAATGATATGATACAGTACTTACTTTTGAGAGCACGTACACGTACACAGAGGGTTGCCGGAGAGTTGGTATGTGGTGAGAGTGAGGAAGAGTGGAAGGAAATGAATCTCGAACTGGCCATGGCCTTCATTGGAGTCAGCGTCAGCGCAAGTGAATCAGTCGGCATTTCTCACCGCCAATCATGGCCAGTAAACTAGCCACTTAACAGCTACAATGAGCCAGTTCGAATGTCCTATGCATAGTTCAAGTGAAATCAGCTTTCGAAACGGCATACCACAATGCCCTGTCCCTCACAACGTCGGCTCGCCTTCTCTTTCTCAATCCCCTGCTCTTAATCAGACTGGCGCTCTTCCCACAGAGAGGGTCATTTCGTCCATTCCGCGTTCCTCAGTTTCGAATTACTCTGGAGAGATTGCGTTGTCAGAAGGTGCGCAGCGTTGTTCGTCAGGCTCAAAACCTACTCATGACGTATCTCCCTAGGCAGATCTGCCCAAACGGTGTCCAACTGGGAATACCCTTCACCTCAGCAATTCTATGATGCCTTGCTTCGTAAAGGATGGCACATGCCTGAGGAGCAGGCAGAGGCTATGGTTCTCATACACAATCGTCTCAACGAGGATGCGTGGGCAGAAGTTTTGAAATGGGAATCGCGTTTCGGAGGACAGAGGTGAGAGGCAAATAGGATCGCATTGCAGTTTGTTGCTGAACTCTACGTTGAAGTGCTGCTGATACTGCGAGGCTTGAGCTCTGGAGGTTCGCAGGCATTCATGCTCAGCTGTCTAATAAAGCAAGATTGTACCAATTTGCCCGGCGATTTTTTCCTGCATATTTCAGGTATCGTGTTCAAGTTCGTCTGCTTAAATCCATTCGTTCGATATCGGTGGAACAGATTTGCACCTCCTTTCGACCGCCATGACTGGGTAGTTTACCGTCCACGAACACATCAAAAGGTCCGATATGTGATCGACTATTACAGCTCACGCAAGGGGCTCGTCGGAGAGCCCAAATTCCATCTTGATGTGCGTCCGGCGTTTGATAGCTTTGGCAACATTAAGATGAGGGTGCTGGCGGTGATCGAGGGATATGAGATACCGACAGTCATTGTTCTTTCCTCAGTGTTTGTGTTCGGCCTGTGGAATTTTCAAGTTGTAAAGAGCTTGCTTCCATCACTTCATATGCTCTGATGCACCCGAGTTCATGCGATCGGACAGTCAGGTCAGTTCTCTCAGCGTCTTCTAGTTAGAATGCTTATTGATCTGTCCTTTTGCGAGATAGCTATCTAGTATCTTGGATGTATTTAGGCAAACAAGCGCCTGAATAGACGCCCACAGTTCACGCGCTTGCAACCTTATTGTCTTTTCTTTTTTGTGAAATCATGTCACCACAACAACTCTTTTTGTCTCCGCGAAGCAACCTCCTATTGTCTTTTCCCTCCTTCCGTCTCCAAATGACGTGCAGCGGCATCTTGACAAGCAACTGCTCATCCGATAGGGTTTTTTTGTCTTATCCCCGGATCCGTGGCGTGTTTTGGCTCTTCCCGTCCAAGGACGCCAGCGAAGGTACATCCTGCCTCCGATATCTTATTGTTCTTCGCACTTGGATCTCCGATGTCAATCCTTCCTCCGGGACGATGAAAATGAATGATGCCACTGGGTGACCAGGTGTACGCGTACTATATATTGGAGATAAGACAAGCCTTGCTCGAGTCATCCTCAATTTTCTTGCGCGGTACCCCTCGAGCTCCGACCTCTGAAGACTGCTGTGCTACTCAGACACAAGGAAACATCGCTCCCTTATCTCGTGGATACCTCTACAGCAATATACCCAACCTTTTTTCCCTACCAACCTTAGACAAAACTTAGCGATCGCGAGACCGTGACACCATGGCATTTAAATCCTTGAAATCCAGTTCCAAATCCAAATCATCCGCTGCACAACAACAGCTCCCTCCAAGCCTCGCATCGGAACTGCTGTTGATGCAGTTCATTGGTGGGGGGTCTATCGAGAGACACGCGAAGCGCGTGATGGAGCAACAGGCTCGTGAGGTCGCTGCGGCCGGGCGCGAGCATCATGCCAATGCACCTGTCGTAGTGGAGCAGCTACAATCTCAATCGCAGAAGCAGTCCCGGAAGAAGACTAAAAAGACCAAAGTAGACGAGGACAAATCAGCGTCTGCGCCTTTGCCTGTTGCTCAGGCCTTCCGAGACGAAAGAGGGAATATGTGGTGGGATGAGCACGAAGAGGCTGAGTATAGGGGTTTGTTGGTTTCCACCGCTCAGGCTTTGGAGGAATACGAACATGATACCGATACGAGCCAGGAAGTGCAGACGGAAGCTTGGGTGTCGTTCGACGGGGAGTCTCTACGTACTAGCAAGGAGTTACGCCGGACATCCCTCCATGCTGTTTCTCCTCTACCAACGATCTCTGAATTCTCTAGAGTACACGTCGTCAGCTCACCCCCGAGCCTCATCGACTCTGACCCGTTTTACTCCCCATATTCGGGTTGCGCTAGCTCGGAAACAGAGGCTTCTTCCGTGTATACGGATGGTGATGTTGATGATGGCGACGGATCGCGATTGAGCGAGTGCGGCGAGGAGTCTGGGAAGGAGAACGATGATGCTGGGACTAGGACTGGTGGACATACCGAGGGGAGACAGCGTCACGGTATCGGTATGCCTCGCATGTCAGTTGATGCGCCACTGTCTCCTTCGAAGCAAAACCAAAATCAMGCGTTCGAGGATTCTTTTGCTCCAGCACTAAGTGCCACCGTGGATGAGGGCGAAGCGGTGTCCATAAAGAAGAAGCGGACGGGGCTGAATCTGAGGGGAAGAGCGAAAGCTTTGTTCCGGGTTGGTGGACGTTAAGGCCTGAATCATGACCCCTTGCTCACTGCAAGGAACCGGCCACTTCTTGTTTTGGCTTTTTCCTTCTTTCTTGCATCTCCTCTGTACCACCACTCCACCACCACTCCACTCGCGCTGTGAACGTTCTGCTGCTATATCGCTATATCACACTGTACTATATATACACCTCCGGCTCGTCCACTGACCTGTTTTCATTCTTTTCATCTTTTTCCTCATGTCTCATCGCTCACCATTGCTGCCGCTATCTTACACAGTTTACGATTGAACACTGTATTACCTTGAATACCCTGTTTCTTGCACAATGTATCCTTACGAGTACGATCACCTTCTTTAGGTACAGGTATTTTCTGTTTCTTGGTTTCTTGAACATGACACTGTTTGGCACGTATATATGTGGAGGCCTAGTCTACTGGTATCTCGAATGGAGGTCAAGAATGTCCAACGTATTGTAAGCTGAACTTTTCAGTGAGCGGTGGGTCTGGCTGTTTCCCACGCTGTGTACTTGCCTTTCTCCGTCCACGACCTCAAATGACGAATTCTGTTCCAGTTTCAAGCAGCGTCTGCATTCATTGATATGCTTCAAGCTCTGGCTTTCTCCCATAAGTCCGACACGAATGAATGACGTGAAGTCTTGTTGGAGGCTTGAGTCGACCGTGGATCATGTAGGAAAAAAATTGGGAAGGTCACAGTTGATGCCACTGATGAAGTCGATCGGGGTACTTTAACGGATACCTCTCCAATTGAGCTTGAAGGCTAGATCTCGCGTCCGTGCGCGCCGAAACTTCAAGGACCTCGTTCCAAGCTCAGGCTTGAGCTACTACCAGTCGTTCGGTCAATGACTCGGACGCACGCTACTCAACCAATTCAAATTGGGCTCCCTCAAAGATGCAATATTGATTTGAAAAATAAGTTAACAGTGCTCTTCTAATCATTAAACTATCAAGCAGCCTTCAGACTCTTGAAGGGCTTCGTCGGATGGCTGCGGTTGCAGTGAGTAATCTTTTTACAACCTATTCATCTAAGAGCTGACTCACTGTTTTCTGCATGACATCATCTAGGATGAGAAACTCATGTAGCGCAGGTGAGGCCGCCGTTTCCGTCGACGCACGCTGTTCAATGATTTTTAGTGATATGATTATAGGAAATTTAAGATCCTTACATCCAGAAAGGACGTTGCCGTTGCTGTAGAACTTGCACGAGCTACCGTTCTTATGCGAACAGTTTTTCGGGCATCGGCATGCGCTGTTAGCGTCGGGTGCGATGGCGCTGACACCGAGAGCAGCGACAAGGACAGTAGCGATGATAGTGAAGAATTTCATGTTTGAGTTGTGTTGTTTAGCTCGAGCCAGCGAGTGGTGTTTGAGATGGGGACTTCTCCGGAATTCTGACTGAGTTTTTATGCCTTCCAGAGCTTGCACTTTTGCTGTTTGCTGTTGGACTCTAACTTACTGGTGAATTCGTGAAACGGGGTAGGATGCGGATGCGGAATCTTTCGTGAAGTTGTTCGTCGTATCACACTACCGCTTCGTGTTCCCGTTCAGCCCCTCGTTTCAGAGCACTGCCGAGACGTACGTTTGTTTTTGAAGAAATAGTATTTTGTATTATTGGCTAGACAACCGTCTGGTGCGTAGAGATTCCTGCTAGTTCGTCTGGCAAGCACTGACTTATTCTTGTTAGCTTCCCGTATCATGGAGCTGTTCATCTATCAAGACCCCATTACTATGAACGCTGATTGTCAAATTTCTTCTTCGATTCCCTCGATTTGTAGGGGGTTCAGCCCCTAGTTTCAACGCCCTATCCAAAAATCATTACTGGACAAGTACTCGCGCCATTTCATCGGGTGGACAGCCATCTTGAGGGTAGGGATACTGTGAATGGTAAAAGCATTCACTCGTTCTCGTAAGCTAACTCCGACATATGACCTCATCTATCTATTCACTAATCAAATCCCACTCCGCAGTACGCATCGCCTACTTCCTAAGTAGGTGAGTACATAGTCCGCTTCATGGAGTATGATCCTGGACCGTTTTGCCCATCGGCCCTTAAACAGTTGAGTTGAAGTTGTCGGCGGTTCTTCGCTTCCACTGAGTATCTCAATTTCTGTCAGCAGCGCTCCGCGGGATATTTTAAGTAACAAAGTGAGGGTGACCACTACCACGTGCATCTCTCACCGAGACGGACCCTCGGCGCGAAGGGCAAGAGTCTTCGCCAGAGCATCGGTTACCGTAACGATTCGTGGAGCCAGGAGGGTCGGATTGTCTGATCTTGTGTCGTGCTTGTTCACATACTTGCTCTGCCTTGGGCTTCTCCCAATATTGATAAAGATCAACCAAAGTTGAAAGATATCAGTGAGTTTTGATCGAGTTCTTGATTCAGAGACCATGACCATAGTCAAGCAGGGTTTATGGAAATGTACCAAACTCAGCTGATGAGTAGCAGGTAGTAGTGGGGTAGAAACACCCCATGATCGACTTGATTGAGTGGTTTCGATTAACAGTGCATGGCGGCGCTTCCGACGACTTATTGCGTTTCGAAGATGGCGGTAACTGTATGATTATCGGACGCAATCAATGAAACTGATCCGGACTCTAAAAGAATTCATTGAACCAGCATTAAATTGGAACATAAGATGGGTTTTGCTGAATCAGGAGCACTGTCTTTGCCTACAGCCGAGAGGCTAGCTTGTGCTGTATTGCCGAAGGTGGCGCAGCATTGCTTTGCCAGACTTTTCGGCGAGGCTTTGTGCAAAGTCGACATTCACAATCAATCACAGGAGCTCTACGACAGCATCGATTCGAAGTGTTACAAGCATAATCCAATATATTTTTCCCGGATAGTTCATTCAAATTTTGTTTAGCGCTGGTAGCTTGAATTTGTCGCGCCGTGTGGTAGAGTAAGAATCATCACTGATAGTTTGTCTAGCGTAGTACTAGGCTCCCAAGTGAGGATATGGTAGGCCAGGTCAAGTTCAACGCGAGTTCAAGACACAGGTTTACCTTTAATTGCCGAATACACCTCTTCCGAATCGTATAAAAGCCCATCCAGAGGTCATCCTCAAACCTCATCTCACGACAACTCAAATGCCACTCGCTGGCTCGAGCTAAACAACGCAACTCCGACAACTCAAATACCACTCGCTGGCTCGAGCTAAACAACACAACTAAAACATGAAATTCTTCACTGTCATCGCTACCGTGCTCGTCGCTGCTCTCGGTGTCAGCGCCATCGCACCCGATGCTAACAGCGCATGCCGATGCCCGAAAAACTGTTCGCATAAGAACGGTAGCTCGTGCAAGTTCTACAGCAACGGCAACGTCCTTTCTGGATGTAAGTATTCTCTGAAAGTTCTCTCATCAGAGTTACTAAGGATCATTGAACAGCGTGCGTCGACGGAAATGGCGGCCTCACCTGCGCTACATAAATTCCCGGGTACATACTTGAGGGCTGGCTGTATCAGTTGGATCGATGTAAGTGCATTGGCTCCACAGCCCAAGTGTAGCTCCTAATTTCTTTAACAGATGGCTTTTATCCCTCGCACCATTGTTTTCAGGACAAAAGTTTGAATGCTGCATGTAACTTGAATTGTAACATTGTATAATTGAATAGAAAATATTCTTCCCTCTAAACATCATTGGGTTTTCTTACTATTTAAATTTTATTATGAGGTCTGGTGTAAATTGACCAGGATAACATTATATCTCAGTCATTATTCCTGTCACTAATTAAGATTTAGAGTCCACCTCAAGAAGTATGTAGTATTGAGGAGTACATATATAGGATTTTACAGAGCATGCATAAGTTATTTGATTACTGTCTTTATAACTTATAAGCACCAAATGCCGGGCGCTAAAAGGACCGCGTCAAAACAGCTTTGACATTGAGTATCAAAACGCGGTCAGGTGCTATGCACGTGCTGCGTGAGAGATAATGTCCACAAGTTTGTAAATCATGCTGACGGACCCTCTTCCTCTCTTCCCTCCACGCGAACTTCAACAGTAACATTCCGGGTCCATAAATACAGCGCCTTTAAATCCTTGATAATGTAGCGCAAAAGTATATTGCTAGGTCCTTCCTTCGCAGAAACTTGATCATCGTGGAGCTAGAATCAATATTGAGAGGCTGACGACTCGGAGGCCGACGAAGGCACCGGCATGATAATGTCGACTCAGCAAAGAGTTCGCTTGACTAAACATCGCCTCGACCTTGCACTACGTCTTTATTCTTGTACTTCAAACGTCAAGTTGCTGATCAAAAAGCTGTAGCTGCTCAATCTATTCTACTTCACGATAAAAAGCTGCGGCAAAGGCTTTGATGGGCATACTCATGGCACAAGCTGATTTTTCTGACTTTTATGTCATTAGGTCTACGAATCTTATTTGCCAGCAGCTTCACTCATACAATTCCACCCCTAAGGTTTTAAATTGTTCTTCAATGCTAATTGATATTCAATAAATACATTGTAATCTTATTTGCTAATGATTAGAATTTCTAGCCACCAGACTTCTAAACGCTAGTACTGGCGGGCTATGGCAAGTCTGCATTTGCATGTGAGTAATATTCTCGGCAGTGTATGGTCTAAAGGTTTACTCACTGTTTTATGTAGATTGGTATCTGGCATGAGAAACTCATGTAGCGCAGGTGAGACCACCGTTTCCGTCAACGCACGCTGTTCAATGATCATTAGTAACTCTGATGACAGAATTTTCAGAGAATAGTTACATCCTGTAAGAGTGTTGCCATCGCTGTAGAACTTGCACGAGTCGCCGTTCTTATGCTGGCAGTTGTTTGGGCATCGGCACGCGCTGTTAGGGTCGGGTGCGATTGCACTGACACCGAGGGCAGCGACGAGGACGGTAGCGATGACAGTGAAGAATTTCATGTTTGAGTTCTGTTGTTTAGCTCGAGCCAGCGAGTGGTATTTGTCGTGAGATGGGGACTTCCCTTCAAGTTTGGCGGGGTTTTATACCTTGTAGAGGCTGTGGTCTCATTGTTTTGCCGTTGGAGGGAGTACTTCCTGAAACACGGTAGGATGCTGAGGAACCTTTTGCGAAATTCGCCACAATCACTCAGTCTTGTTCAGTCCTTCGTTTCAGAGCACTGCCGACATACATATTTGTCATGGGAGAGCTGAATGTAAGTAATATCCTATCGGCTAGACAACCATCCCTGATACCTCTAGGGAGTACTGAACTCTTCTCTTATTAGCTGCGCCTTGGAACTATTTACTACGAAAGAATAGCTGTCAAAATAGTTCTTTCATGGATTCATAGGCGGTTCAACCCACTCCGTCACCTGCCGATGGCAAGATGGTTAAGTCGTTACGCCGTTAGTTGCATCGGTTAGACATGTATCTTGCGCGCAGGGATGCGTGCTGCTGATGCTAAGTATCTCTACTCTCGCAGATTGACCACGACAGACCCTTTTCCCTTTCGTATAGCAATACCATGACCACTCCGCAGTATGCAATGCATAGCCCGCTACTCGAGCCGGTGAAATGTCATCTATCGAGTGTTTGGAGTGACCTTCAAGTTGTGTGATCGACATGATCCATCAGGTCCTGATACCTTAAAGTTGAACTGTTTCCCGCTGTGCTATATCTCCAGTTTTCAACGGAACGCTCATCTGTTTGTGGAGTAAAATAAATTTAGGTTGACCGCATCGCCCAGCGCTCGGAGCCTTAGTGGATGGTGGATCATCAAAATCAAGGATCGTTACACGGAGGTCTAATACAATTAAGTGGAGCTCAAATGGGCTACGTTGTGTATGACCTACGGACATGCTCAGAATCACTCGTGTGGCGCGCTGACATGCTTCAGATCAATAAAGGTCAATCTGAATTCAATCGGACCTCTTTTTCGCTGATTATCTCAGACATCACTTCAAGTGAGGTAGAAACGATTGATGATTGTCTTGGATCTTGGTCAAGTGGCATTCAAATTTACGTTGCATGGAGGCGCTCCCGAGTCCCGACGGCTTAAAGCGTTTCGAGGGTGGTAGTGAGTTTGTTCGATCAGCGAACGAATGATTCAGAGCCTGATGAATTCAATTTCAGACAAATCGTCGATAATCCAAATTTAATAGCCAGCTTATGTTTGCAGTCGAATAGGGCTTAGCGCAATGTATTTTTACAAACGCAAGGCGCGGCAGGCGATTCACTTCATCCCTTGATAAATTACGTTGCCTTGGGCCACACAATCTGAGGCGGTAAGCAAATCTAATCATATGAATGATTGAATACGATGGATCACAGGTCTTTCAGTTAACTCAAAGTGCTACGAGGGTTCGAGTAAGTGTCTTAGCACGAACATTGTACAACATAGAATTGATTTACTTGAATAGATTTTGCTCTAGCGTTCCGGACTAAATGTATCAGGCTGTGTGGTGGTGGTGGTGGTGGGGAGTTGTAAGTATCGATACCGTTTCATCTCATCCTGTCCAGTGTACGATGTAGCATCCAAGCGAAACCAATCTCGAGGTCAGAGTCAAGACTTGAGCTCAAGACAAGGACTCATCTCCAAGGTACATTGCCGAAAGCGTGCTTTCAGCCTCAGGGATTCGTATAAAGCCCACCCAAAGACCGTCCTCAAACCCCATCTCACAACTCACAAATCAGCATTTCAAGCATCTTCTGCTTCGCACTTTACTCTACTACAACCCACTTACAATGAAGTTCTTCACTCTTGCCGCTACCCTCCTCGTTGCTGCTCTCGGTGTCAGCGCTATCGCACCCGACCCTAACAGCGCGTGCCGATGCCCGAACAACTGCCAGCATAAGAACGGCGACTCGTGCAAGTTCTACAGCGATGGCAATACCCTTTCAGGATGTAAGTATCTCCTGCGACTCAGGTCTGTGTTCAGTTTCACTGAAATAATGCCATAGCTTGCGTTGACGGAAACGGCGGACTCACCTGCGCTACCTAAATTCTTGGGTACATACGCATACCGAGGATCGAGCTGTATCGGCTGGAACGATGTGAGTGAATTTGGATTGATTCTGGATCTTCATATGTGTGAAGTTTTACTGATTTTCATATTCGTATCTACAGATGGTTTTCTTTCCTCGTGCAGATGAGCGAGGAACTTCTTGGGGCCTAGATGTATATATGTATTCATAATGTAACGATATAATAATGATACCGAATAGAGTATAATAGAATGTGATTCGAGAATTCTTGGCCGGCGGGCATTTTGACAGTCAACAAGAGCAGCTCTAAGCAGATCTTAGAATCTTTTGGTGTGAACTAAATTTCTATGGGATGCAGTACTAAGTACTTACGATGAACCCTTAGCCTCGCACCATAGTTTCACGAGCGATAGTCTCGTACTGGTGCCTATCGACATCCCTTAGCTACCGCCTGATGTGATCCGAGTGGAAGACTTGGAGCTTGAACGCTTGAACATGTTACATGCACAGACTAAGACTTACAACCCTTTGACACGCACTCCGAGTCGACGCCAACACCGGAACGCCGGTATAAAATCTACCGTCGGTCTCCGACGCTTGTACATATGACTTGAATCCATACTCTATGTTCTAAATTGAAACTACATTCATCTGGTACTGAGTGAACGGAAAAACCTTTTCGCCACTGTAAGTAATAAGTATTCAAGGCAGTGCCCTTTAACTTCCGGGCCCTGAAGACAGTATCAAAACTCGTTTCTGTCAAAGACTGTCATCTTCGAATTCACTCTTGATACTTGATGACCAGTGCGTTAGTGATCAGTGTACCTTGCGCAGCTTGAAATCCTACAGTTTCAAGGTTTCAGTACCATGACATACTGTTAGGTACCCGTACGCGGAAGTACTTGCATGTACAGTTAGCGGACATATTCTGTCGAATTTCAATGTAGGGCAGTGTAAGACTTGGTCTGATCATTGATGAAAATCTCATGTTTTTCCGGACCGCTGCATTGCCACTGAGCTAGCGAATTCGGTTTCAGTGTAACAAGTGTGTACCTCGTTCAAGGAAAAAAGCACCTCCAAGCTTCAGAATTGGTATAAATACCCTTACCAAAAGTCGAGTTTGAGCATCACCCTTCACCTTTCAACTCATCGACTTCAAATCAGAGCGCAGAGCGGCTTCTGTAACTTATAACCCTTTTTACACGACCCCTTAACAAATCATGAAGTTCCTCACTGTCTTCGCTACCGTCCTCATCGCTGCTTTGGGTGTCAGCGCCGTCGCACCCGACGCCAACAGCGCATGCCGATGCCCGAACAACTGCAAACACAAGCATGGTGATTCGTGCAAGTTCTACCTTGACGGGAACGTCGTTGATGGGTGTAAGTACTTTTTCACTAGAACCCTTTAATGTCGAAGATGACTAAATGATTCGTGTTATGCTAAATAGCATGTACCGATGGAAATGGCGGACTCACCTGCGCCTTATAGATGTTCCCGCAGCTTCGTCGTTCGAAGGGCTCGAAGGGCGATTGAAAGTGTGTTTCGACTGGATCGATGTAAGTACTCTCTGTAGACTTGGCATTACGGACGTAGCATGAAGCTGACCCCTGCATACAGCCACACTACGACAGTCATGTTTTCTCTGGGACTTTTAATGATTGCACGACCTTTCTGTTATTTATAATTAAATGGAATAATAACACTCATAATATTGGTATATTTACCTGAGTAGCGGATCGAGTCGATAGCCCGAGATGTCTCAATGACCCTTGAATGAGACTTTTCACCTAACACTTTCCAGCAAAGATAGTTGGCTCCGATTCTTTGAACGCCATCCATACGCGTAATCGTCAAAAGGACATGACTGGGACGGAGAAATGGAGCAGCATGTAGAATTCCTCTATGATATGTAAGTATTCGGATAAGAAGCCTAGTGAATTAGAGAGTCAGTCGAGTACAAGGGGAAAAAACAACCTGACTGCTCACAGTAGAAGGCTCGGCAATACTTCAACACCTCCGAGTCCCTACTCTTCTTCTATCCACGTGCAGACCTTGTATTCTGATTGACAAGAGAGGTTAGGAGGTGATGGCATGAAGGAACAAAGCTTGACAGAGAACGCGCTCGTATGGTACATGTTATATGAGAATATAGTGATTTCAATACCGATACGCCAACGCAAGTTCAAACACGGCCCTAACACGACTAGCCATATGCTCAAACATAAACAACGGCTCTCTGTAAAGCACCACCAAACCGGATAGCACAGGTATCGTAGCTCCAAGCGCAAGTGCAAGTATACTGAAGTTTGAGTTTTTCTTCCGTGACGTCGTCGTTTTGACATCTCGTCCTCCGTCAACTTTCTTGACCCCCCACCTCCTCATCAAAACCTTGGCCCCAGCAACCGCATGGACCGCCGCTAACCCAACGAGAAATCCATACCCAATGAAACTCCTCACGGGCCACCCTTGCAGCGCGTACTGCACGAAACCAAAGTCTAGCTCTGCGGGACCGAGGGCAGAGATGGGTGGGGTGGGGGTGGAGGGAAGGGCGCGGTGAATTTGGATGTGGAGGGCGTAGAAGATGAGGAGGGGGTAAGCTGTGAGTGTTAGAGGTGTCAGTGGGATCGAAGGAAGACGGAGCGATGATGATGAGGATGTAGAGGAGAGTGCTTGACGATAGGATAGCAGACAACGTCTTGCGATTCCTGAGAGAGAGTGCACGGCTATAGGGCCTAGAACGAGGGCAGGTTCTGTTAATGCTGTTTGATAGTATTCTCTGCCTAGAAGCTTTAAAAAACATACATAAGATAAAGACAAAGATCTATTCAGTGGTGCTTACCATAACACTAGAAGCCAAATCTGAGCCGCCGATATTAGCTGCAACGGGCGCAGTGAGGTGAATTAGCAGAAAGGTGGTAATGAAGGGAGCTGAGAGATGGGATGTAGTTGTGAGGAATCCTATGAGTTTCTGGCGGAGGGTGCGTTGAGAGTCAGGGTCTGATGACATTGTCGTGGTTCAAGAGAGAGCCTAGCCTCAACGGTGTCTATATCTGGTTTATACGTATACTATTATGAATACTCTACTGTATACAATTTGTACAATAGGCTCTGTATCCTAATCAATTTCTACATGTTGTTTACTGTGCCCAATATCTTACTTTCTGAGACGATTGAAAGTGAGCAAATACTTGTTGGCCGTAGATTTAATACAATATTCAAAAAGACAAACGAGGTCCACTAAAACTGCATACTAGACGATGACAATCGTCTCTACTCCGGCTCAGCCTCTGTCACCTCATAGTCGAGCTCTGTCACGGTCCTCTCGTATTCCTCTGTCTGTATGCAGGTTTATGAATACAAAAAGTCAAGGATAATTGTACCCAACCACTATGTGTACTCACCAATCTCAAATCATCTGCAAGTCGCCGCAATTTCTCACTGGTGAAAGCACCAATCTTTAGCTCACACGCATAAACAGGTGTGTTCTTCCAGTCGTCTGTCAGGACCTGGCGATCACGGGCAAACTCCGCTGTTCCAAGATCTGGGCTTACTAAAACCAGGTGCCATTTGAGGCTCTTCGATGTAGCATTCATGGTCGTCTTAACTGCGTCCAGACCCTTCATCGCAGATTTATGCAAAGCATTTATTGTGAATTGGAGGGCCCAAATGTCACAGTCAGAGCAAATGACAGCATCGATACCCACGAAGTTGACCTTTCTAGGTCGCCAGTAATAGAGATATGGTTTGCTGGCAGATCGCAATGCAGACAAGCCTGAGTACATGACCGTGGTGTTAGGGAGTAAGCATGGGACTGGGTCACCGCGAAGATAGCATTTAATGTCATGGGTCGAAGAAGATATCTCAATATGGGCGTGCCTCTTAAAAAGCCAACCTGAGGCAGCACGAAGACATGGATGAACACTGAACATATTGAACATTTTGTGTTTGTCAGCCACATCCTGGCGAGAAGCAGCAAGACAAAAGATGCTGGTGAGATGTGGTGTTGGGATGACTAGAGTAGGCTCACGGCCTTTCAAAAGGTCTGGCTTGAGAGCAAATATTTTGGAGGAAACAGCGCCAGAGAAATCCATTTTGTCACTGAGGAGAGTGATGGGAAGTTCGCTTGCTAACACACCAGCTGCCATATTGACCTGGACACTATATCTTTCCTCACTCACAACTCCATGTAGGAGGTTGAGGATGACCCTAGGAATCCCCCCATACTTATTAGCAAAGGCTAGGCCTGTGTTAACATCGAGGTTGGAGATGGAGCTGGCTCAAATGCTTCAGTGGGATGGTAAAGGAAAAACAATGTAATAACAACATACAACAATGTTTGAAGCTCCTCCATTGACCATAGATCCATAACATACATCACAGCTGAACTTTCCTTCACCCATCTATCATAATTGTCAGATGCCGGTGAACTCACAAATATATTCACCGTCGTCCGACATTCGAAGCTCAGGCCCACCTCATGTGAACTAGTGTTATGGTCAATAAGTGCCCAAGTGTAGTCTTCAGATGGAGAGTCGTCCTCGTCATGTGACTTCATAGTCACACCACTCTTATCAAAGAGGACGTATTCATGACTGGATAGCTGAAAAGCAACGGGTGCCTGATCTTGAAGTCGACGGGTCAAAACATATAGCAAAAATAATGTTTTTCCTGTTGGGTTATATCAGTGAATGCTCCTAGGCATGGCAGGCCTGACTCACCAATTCCAGGTTGGCCTGTAATTAAGTGGGCGCAACGGGACGGTCTCCTCTGAAGTGTTGCCTTGAGGACCATTGAATACGCAGCTACATACTCATCTCGGATGATGTAGGCTTCATTTATAGACCCCTTCACGGGTGGGAGGTTGAATAACTTTAGAGGGACATCGATGGTTTTGTAGGTTGAGCCATCAGAAAGCTGAATGTCCTTGATCATATTCTTACCCCACAATCGGTTGTAGAGTTCTCGGAGATCCTTCATACAGAGGGTGTCAGACATAGTGGTGATAGTGAGAAAGAGATAACGCATGATCGGAGTTGCAACCGGGCTTTATAGCAGTTCCGCGTGTTACCGTCAGGTGACAACAATGAAAGAACGTGCTATTACTACTCAAATCGAATACATTCTTTCTCCAAAAACCCAACTAACGACCCTCCATTTCTCTTCTATAAACAAACTATCAATCATTCCGCTCCTAGCCCACGCCTCAACCAACAACTGTCCCCACCCAATAACCCAAGACATAGTCCATACCCAGCCTACCCACCCGCGGACCTTCCGACCAGTCAACGCAGTCCATGAGTTTTCGAGGATGACACCAAGACCCATGATGAGGAAGAAGCCTATAGTACCAGCTACGTTGATGAAGGAAACCATGGACTCCGAGTCTGAACCGCGGTCACGGCCATGATACATGCCCCATAAACCTGCGAAATGGAGTACACCAGACACGAGAAAAGCAGCGAGAACGTGGAAGGTCCTTTTAGCATTTTTAACCCAAGTTCCCCTATCACTCCCTCCCGATCCCGTCAAGCCAAGAAAGCGAAATAGTAGATCAACAACTCCACCACCAAACCCAACAAAGTCGACTCTGAAGTACTGATGCCACCTCTTTCCCCAGAAATTTGCTAGCGACTCTGACAGCCAGGGTTTATCAAACGCTGGAGGCCAAGCTTCTGGGTTTTGTCGCAGAACAATGACACCGATGAGGGTTGAGAGGGTGTGGACTGTGAGCATTGCTGTGCAAATCGTCAAACCGGAGAAGAAGGTTGTCACGAGTGGGAGAAGGAGGGTGTACAGACGGGTAAGAGTGTCAGTGAAGGGCTGGGGAGGAGGGTATATTGTTCGTGAGAGCGGAAAGGATTCGGAGGGAAACACGAGTGATTGCGCGGTATAGTGCAATGTGTCAAAGACGAGGAACTGAATTAGAAATGATAAAACTGTAGGTGAGGTTGAGGAGAAAGAGGGAATATAAGTATTGAATATCCTCGAGTACTTTGAATTATTGGTCCATCCTACACCTCGAAAACTAAATGCGAGGTCTGCAGCGTCTAGCATTGTCGACGTTGAGCGTATGCGTATGACTGGCCTACGAATACATCCCCACACCAATACACGCGTGCTAAGCGTGAACATCGCGAGCTACATACATATAAGTTATATAACATGAGAGAGATGAGTTTCTAGCTACTCACCGCCAAAGCTTGATTCTGATATACCAGCCTCGCGTGCCCAAAGCTCATATCGAGTGTCTTGGCATTGCGGTAGGCGAGTAGAAGCGCTGGAGGTATGAGTACAAGTCGGGCGAGTCGAAGACGTGTCGACCGTCGACAATTTTCGAGGTCTTGTGCCACTTCCCCGTTTCTCTCACTCTTTTTCAACCCGTCTTTCCCACCCCTACTCTCCGAAACTAAAATCAGAACAATCAAATAATACAGCACCACGGGAGGTAGGAAGACCGTGAACAACGTGTACAATGAAAGCGGGGTTCGTTGGTCCGATAATTGGTAGGACGATGCGTCCAAGGACTGAGAGCGGATGCCAGCGCTTGTCCAGGTCATCGTGGTTCGAGGAGAGAGCGAAATCGAGATGCAAAAAAGAAGGAAGCGAAAAGGGAGGCTTTTTACATAGTCGTACGATGTAAGGACGTACGCTCTGAGTCGACTCTGAGTCTACATCCGGACACTTCAACTCGGGTGCCACACATATTTGGGATTTTAAATTTTACATATAATAATATTAATGCTTCATAAATAACATCACTCTACTACCCTGAAAGCATATTACAATGCCACTCCGTGTCGTACAGAGACTTCTATCTCCACGACAATGTAACTGCTGAAGGACCTCGCGTACTATGATTCGGCAGTACACGGCAGTACATATAGTAGTAGCTTTGAGCTCAGAGCTAACCCGTATCTGTCGACATGAATCGCAGGTAAGGAACATGCCAAGCTATACCTTCCGCAAGAAAAACACTCACATAGATCCAGTCTAGGCCAGCATATCAGCTAGCCTTGGAACATATTATATAGCGCAGGTGAGACCACCATTACCGTCCTCACAGGCTATCAAACGCAGTTCATTCAGTCCTATTGAACATCGATAATATGCATTTGAAAAAAGAAACTCACATCCATCGACAACATTCCCGGCAAGGTAAAACTTGCACGAATCACCGTGCTTGTGTTTGCAGTTCCTCGGGCATCGGCATGCGCTGTCGGCGTCGGGTGCGACGGCGTTGGCACCCAAAGTAGCGATGAGGACGGTAGCGAAGATAGTGAGGAATTTCATGATAGTGATTATAAATGTATGAATGTATGGAAAATGAAAAGGTCGTTAAGAAAAGGGTTACAGAAGACGGCCTGCGCTCTGGTTAAGAGATGTCGATGACTCGAAGTCGTGAAGGTGAAGGTGATGTTCAAACTCGATTTTTGGCATGAGTATTTATACGAAATTCCAAAGGCATTTTCTCAAAGAGGGCTAAAATTCGGTACGTACAAGCAGGTACAAGCCTGTACAGGCGCGTATTGGGCGCGTACCAAGTCTTGGTGAAATTTGCAATTATTCACGGATGCGCTGCAGCACAAGAGGAATCAAAAATGACATCCTGATCCTCGTCCATCCGGACACTGCCATTGACATAGCTTAGCTCGATAGAACCACGCTCAGATATCCTATAGTTCACTTGCTGTACGGTATGACCCTTGAAACACTTTGTAAACGCTATGAAGAGTATTGAATTTCAATGATTTTGCCAAGCTTGTAAGGAGACTTGAGAGAATAACCGGAAACTAGCACAAATCAGTAACTCCTGGATAACTTAGGGTACCTGCAGAGACACAGTCGGATAGGTACAATCCCGTATGTGAGACTTAACATCTTCGAGGGGTTAAACTTCCGTCATCTGAACTTCAATTGCAAGTTTGAAGAAATTCAAGTGATTTGATTTTGACGCGATCCGGCACGCCCAGGGAGACGAGAAAAGAGACGGCTCAGCGATCCGCGTTCTGTTTTGAAAACTTGCAATTGTTTCCTAATCTTTAGGATCTTCTTGGACAGGTAGCAACACAATAGCGAATCTAAAAAGACGCGGAAGTCAGGAGTACAGTGGCTCAACAGTGGCTGCACACTGCAGAAGCCATTGTCACGACTTTCCCACCCGCCAAGTTTCAATGAGAAAGGGTCACGTGGTGCTGTATCGTTCTTTAACCTTTAGCCACCGTACCAGTGTAACATTTTCACCGCGACTTCCACCTTCACACCATCTCTGCGGCGACGTGCGGCGTTGTTCCAAAACTCAAAAATCACTCTCACAATGGAATTGAGGAGGTCATCACGCTTGCAAGCGACGAAGCACAATATTACCCTGGCTGTTAAAGTGGAACGACCCGCTGCCAGCCGCTCTGGTCGGAAACGTGCGCACGATGAAAGCTCTGATAAAGACTGTGATGAAGAGTATGAACGCGACGAAAAGCGAGCCAAGACTTCCAGTCGGTCAGGTCGCAAACGCGCGAATCGGAACGCCATCACGAAAGTCTCAGAACAAAAGCTTGTGGATAGGTTCACCACCGATGTACCACTTGATGTTATCTTTGAGGTTTGTCCTCCCGGCAAGCTACGACGCCTGTCTTGTCCGTTATGGCTAACCTGAAGTGTGTGGCAGATTTTCAGCTACCTGCAGCCTCTGGACATTTTGTACCTTTCTCGAACTTCGAAAGCACTTCGCAATATGCTTATGAGCAAGTCATCGGAAACCGTCTGGCGCGTAGCTCGCTCGAACGTCGAAGGTCTCCCACCGCTTCCTCAAGGCCTAAACGAGCCTCAATATGCCGATTTTATGTTTTACCCTCACTGCCAGGTAGGTTCTGGTATTGAAAGTATTATGCTTGTATGGCCTCCTGAACAATCCCTCGATTTAATGTTCAGATCTGTGCAAACAAAGCTCATTGCACGAACATTGCCTGGGAATATTACATGCGCTGTTGCAAGAAGTGTGAATCTCGTCTGTGCGGTCGTCTTTCGTTATTATTGTCGTCTAACTTGAGTTGATCGTTACTTCGTAGTTTTTCCTCATCTTGCGAGATGGGGTATTCCCCAGATGGAAAAACTTCATTCCAGCAAATCAGATATCTTCTTCCGTCTTACCGGGTTCTTCCGAGCTCACAAAAGTCACCACCAGGTAATACGTCTAGTCACCTTTGAAAGTGATACTAGGTCTAATTCGCAGGTACTCGGATCAGAGTCTCTAGTTCAGGTTTTTTTGCCTTCTGTTGTGAAGCAGTATATTTCAGAGTTTGAAGCAACCCGAGGAGATATCACGAAGAAAAGGCAATGGCTCGATGAGCGTCGACGTGATCTCGAGACTCTGAAGAAGGTATGAGATTTCAACCATGTATGCACTTGGAAAGCTCATTCCTGATCTTGCCCTCTTTAGCATACCTCTCTCTGCAAACAATGGCATGAGATGCGTGAGCGCAACCGTGTAGCTGAGTTAGATGCTGTGCTGGCAAGACGTCGCGAAGAGTGAGCTACATTACTCCTGCTGTTAGCCTCCCCCTTTCTTGACAAGATTGTTATAGTATCTTGACCAGGCTACATGCGATCGGTTTGGATGGTGAAGCTCGGATATTGATGGTCAAGCAATCCGGTTCCTTGTTACCTTCGCATTCGTTGGTGGATAAGCCTAGAAAACTTACAGATTGGGGTGGGTGACATATTCTGTAGTGTTGGCTCTCACTGCTGACAAATTCATTCCTCATTAATTTAGACTGGACACATATCAGAGGGCCTTTGGTGTATCATTTGCAGAAGCACCAAGCCGAACGTGCTCTGCACGTACGCTACGCTCTTCTTAAGGACATGTATGCCGAGTTCTGTGCCGCTGGAGATCGTTGTTGCACTGCCTTACCTGGCCTTGGGGACATCTTCGCCAGCGAACTTTTTGACCGTCTCATCTGGGACACGCCGACTGACCAGCAAGTTACGCGGAGGGATTTTTCTGGGATTTTTGAGAAGAGCTTACCCGAAATGGTTGAAAAGTGGAGGGCAGCTAAAGAAGATGAGCTCCTTGGCGTGTTACGAAAGTCGTTGTCTAAGGCCACCCGTTCGCATTTGCGCCTTGCGACATCTATATTCGAATGCAAGGATTCGACACAGCACGCACAGCATCCTGAGTTCCTGTGGTACCCTAGGATGTTCTTTCACCAGCATTGGTCCTACGCAGAGAAGACTAATTATCGGACTGAATATGTCGACCCAAGTTTCTTCGATCCTTTCAGGAAATTCCACTGTAGGCCATGGACCTCGTCAAACCTGAAGTTTTCCAAGCGAGCTTCAGAGACGATGAAAGTGATCCTTGATGCCTGTGGTCTAGATCCTAACACCACCACAATTGACAGTTTGTCTGCGGCAGATCCGTTAATTGAATGTAAAACATGCAAACAGGGTACTTCTAGGACCTTTTTTCGGTGGCCGGGTGCGGTAAGTTTTGGATTGGCGTAACATTCAAGGTTGTCAGCTTACAATACCGCTGTTCCAGCTTTACCATACAGGTCATGAGTTTTTTATCAATTCGTTTGGCCAGTTCAAGAAGCAACTTCTAGCTGCCGAGAGGGCAATGGAAAACCGCGAAGTTCTTGGACTATTTGCTCTACGTTGGCATAAAATACGTTGTCGGTTTTGCAATCAGATATTTAGTAATGATCATTCTAACGGAAAGTGCGTATACTATTTATGTTTAGCCTAGAACTCGTACTCACAAGATTCGAAGGTGTACCAGCGATCCAGATTCGATTCTTAAATCAACCATGAGAAATAGTTGGTACTTTGACCCAGGAACATCGTCATCGGCCATGGCTTTGAGTTTTCGGTTTGAAGAACCTAGAAATGCATAACGTCCTTAAACGCCTTCGCCAGTTCTTTATGAAATGGGTCAAAAAGTTAGGGTACTGGTCTACACAGCTTAGTGTAGGAGCGATCTTTCCGGTTTTTGTTACCAATTCTTGCTCATTGTGCCCTTTTGTTGAACCTAACCTCAATGTCATGAATCCCAGTGTACTCCCCCAGTTGTTTTGTACGAGTTATTCAATGACCTAAACTTTCATAGTTCTCCGATTCAAAATTGTCGATCACGAAAGAATCTCTTCCCAAACACCCCCTCATAATCATTAGGTCCAATTCACAATTACACAAACGTCCGTTGTACCGTGTACGTTACATAAGTATCATATCAATCAAATATGTCCATCTCTTATATCTCATTTAGCATTTAGTCAAGCTCATCGAGCCTAGATCATATAACGAGTGAGAAGGATCACGACAGAAACGAAAACAATCCACTCACATTGTAGCCCAACGCCTACTGGGAGCAGAGGAGTCGGAAGATGAGGAATCACCGCTACCAGAAGAAGGGTCCGACGATGTAGAGGGATCAGACGAGGAGTCGCTAGACGACGGATCAGAGCCGGAGCCGGAGCCAGAGGACGATGGGTCAGAGGCAGAACCGGAGGATGATGGGTCAGAGGCAGAACCGGAGGACGATGGGTCAGAGCCAGAGCCAGAGGATGATGGGTCAGAGGACGAGCCAGAGGTAGACGGGTCTGAACTAGACGGGTCAGAGGCAGAACCGGAGGATGATGGGTCAGAGGACGAGCCAGAGGTAGACGGGTCTGAACTAGATGGATCTGAGCTGGACGGGTCTGAACTTGAGGGGTCTGAACTGGATGGGTCTGAACTGGATGGGTCCGAGGAAGAGGGGTCTGAGGAGGATGGGTCGGAGGGGCCTCCGCTTGATCCGCTAACCGGGGAGCCGCCGGAAGGTGCTCCAGATACAGTGGGAGGGGCCCCGGAGGATGCGCCAGGGGGCCCACCTGGTCCACCTTTAGGCTTACCGCCCGACCCACCCTTCCCCTTTGGGCCACCGAAAGGTGGACGTCCATGAGGGTGTGCACCATGTGCACCATGGGGAGGTCCTTCCATTCCATGAGGACCACCGAATCCACCACCGGGGAACTGGCGTTTTGCCGGAATCGGCGTAGGTATGGTCTTATGAAGCGAAAAGGTTCCGCTGTGATGGGCTGAGTGGTGTTTTCCCACAAAAGTGTGGCTAGGATGCGCAGAGAATCCTACTACCGAAGGATGAGGGTGTCCGGAGGCTCCACCGATTCGGGTTGGGGGCTCAAGGCGAGGATGCTTGTGGTGGTGGTGGGCATGGTGCTTGCCAACAGGTCTAGAATAATTTACGTCAGGCTACGTGCAACGAAGTCATAGAGAAGAAAGACGACATACGCAGCGCTTGCCAGTGGTGCTGAAGCGAGGTAAGCAGCTGCCGCAGCAGTGAGGATCATACGAGTGGATGTGTTGACCATTTTGAACGGAGGATGATACTTCGTGTGTCAATGAATCAAAAACTGGTGAGAAACCTAGTGTCCGGCACTAGATCTGTTGAAAGGACGAATGGGAGGAGTCCAGCTGAAGAAAAGAGGTCCTCCGTGACGGTATTATATACCTCGCGTTGCACAGATTTTGATTCGGAACATCTATTTCATTCACTAGGTCGTCAACGCAAGGGCTCGCGCCACAAAGTTCCAGGTCTGACACGAGATCTGCAGCAACAATGATTCCAAACGCAGAGCTTTGATGTGAGATGTGACTGCGCGGCGCCGCAGACCCCACTACAAGTGGTGTCTAGTAAATGATGATCAGCGCCAAATAGGGAAGGAACACTGAATTCCAAGAGACATATGTAGAAGCTTACAAAAAATGTTGGGGCGTTGCTGGGGCGTTGACA
Organism: Neonothopanus nambi; assembly: GCA_003987895.1. NCBI lineage: Eukaryota > Fungi > Basidiomycota > Agaricomycetes > Agaricales > Omphalotaceae > Neonothopanus > Neonothopanus nambi. The sequence continues at coordinate 3,056 of RCHF01000490.1, read as the reverse complement.
TCGTCGGTCAAAGTGTACTGGCAGGGACGAGTGGGTGCGTTCAAGATATAAACTGAAAGCAAAGGTCACAATGTGATTGTGTAGAATAGCATAGGCTTCGTTAGAACGCGCTGTATACGGCCAGGGTCAGGAGAGGATCAAGGTGAGATACCCAATGGCCAACGTCGATCTCGGGTCAAGGTCAAAGTTCCCTGAGCCACCGTTGCTATGCATACGCGGGGTGGTCACGGTATCGCTTTGACGTAGCAAGAAATCAAAGGGTCTGAACATCATATTCTTATTCGTAGTCAGCCTCCGAGAACGAATGGATAATCACAATTAATAAGAAGAGGGCGGAGCTTTGAAGATGGTCGTAACGCCTAGCTGATGGAATACTACTAAGCACAGCGCCTTGGCAGGCCTTGTGATTATCGACAGACGACGAAAGACCCAATTTGCAAGAAATGGAGTCTCGGAGCTGTACACTAAGATGACGTGAGCCCGAAGAGTCCTTTGCTCCTAAAAAGAGAACACCTCTACTTGGGAGGCGTCGACAGATCTTTTTTCTCGGACAGAGAACAGGCACTTATGACACTGCAATCACAATCTCTGCTCGAGTATGACGGAGGAATGAAGGGAATCGTTGAATTGCTGTGACTTTTGCTCCGCACAACTCCAAATCTTCCCTTCCAGCTTCAAGTTGACCAATCCTGACCCAAAAAGCTCAGCTGAACCGACTCAACCTCCAATTCGGTGAATCTATGTGACATGCCCCAAGCCTCCCCAGGCCCGCGCACAATAGCTTTGATTTGCGGAAACAGTCGTAACCAGGTCGGAACCTATGACCAAGGATCGTGTAAGCGCCTATATAAAGCAGGTCTGAAGTCGAGCTGTGAACTTACAACGCTTCAAAGCGTAGGAAACCTTCTGTGTAATGCTGAGCCCATGAATGTCATTACACTCTTCACTATCTTCTTTCCTCTGCGTCGAGTATCGCCACCGTCGCACTTCGACATCCCCGAGGAATCGCCAGCAGCGCGAGCAATTACCGATACAATAACGGCGACCCATGCAAGTTCTGCCTTGCTGGAAGTGTGCTCGATGGTTCAGTCATAACAAAAGTGACCGTATGAGCCAAAAAAGTACAAAAATAATCGGGCAAGGCATCGGCGCGACGGCGATATATTCAAGTAAGACACGAGGGTCGGAGTCGTACGTGCCATATTATTGAAAAAAAATTGTCTTGAAAGTAGTCCCTTGCCGTTTTATAAGACCAGAAGGTATTCAGAACCGAGTGTCAGACTTCGATAAAAAGGTAAGCAGTTGAGGACATTCCGATTCGCCGAATTCGCGTGGTCACCGTCGCGGCGATCTGATTCTCACGATGGCAAAGCTGAGTGTCAAATATAATAAACCGGCACGATGCTTTTCGATCTCAACACGAATACATGTACCATAAAACTTTCAAGGTATTATACGAGATTGAATCAAAGACTCCATGCACTCGCATTGCCAAGATGAATGGCTACCTATCGCACAAAGCATTAGCGACCTTTGAGGTCAGTAAACAATATCATAGAGAATCACACTGACCGAATCTTTGATAACTCATAGCCGACTACGACAGAATCTAAGTAGCGCATGTCAAGCCACCGTTCCCGTTAACACAGGCTGTTGAAAACCATTCTTTTAGTCAATGCTAGAAGCCAATGTCAATAGTAAACACCTACATCCCGAGATGACATTCCCGTTACTGTAAAACTTGCACGAGTCACCCAACTTGTGCTGACACTTGTTCGGGCACCGACACGCGCTGTCTGGGTCGGGCGCGATGGCACTGACGCCCAGGGCGGTAACGAGCAGAGTAGCGACGAGGGCAAAAAACTTCATTGGTGGAGTACCAGATTGAGGATGTGTGCAAGCTTAGCTTAAGGACTGTGAATTTTAGAGTGCGTATTTATACATTTTCTGTAATTGTGCACTTGTCTGAGGAGGTATGTTCAACCAGAGATAAGTTTAGCGTAGCCGGTACAGCATACCGGAAAGAATGAGGTGAAACGTTCATCATCTCCGCTCCACAGCTGCTTCGACTCGGATTCAGATATTAGAACAATTGCCGCTAACCGTCAAGTACACAAGATGTTCGTCGTACAGCCTGGACCCACATTGAATGTCAATGGTGGAGTAAAGAATCAGCCGAACTGTCGAACTGTGGGTGCACTTCCGCTTTGTGACTGTGACTATCAGTAGCAAAAGTGAACTGAGCGGAATTCTCACCGATGGATACCTACTCCAAAAATGAGCGCCCCGTTGGCCCGCTAGGTCTGAATATCAATTTCAAGTACGTACCGGAGGCGGGAGAGGCAAAAAGACAGTTTTAGCTTGACTTCTGTATGCAACCCCACTCCACTTCATACAATTCTATACAGTTGTTCACCTGAACGATCTTGAGTATATATCTTCTGCAAGCACCAAATTGGTAGGAAAAAGCTCTATAAAAACCCAGGCAAAGTTCAGCAAAGCCCTCATCTCACAACTTAATCAATACTCACCGTTTCACACCAAGCCAAGCTCGACATGAAATTCTTCTCTCTCATCGCTACCATCCTCGTCGCTGCCTTGGGTGTCAGCGCCATTGCACCTGACCCCGACAGTGCTTGCCGCTGCCCAAACAACTGCCAGCACAAGCTCGGTGATTCGTGCTCGTTCTACAGCAACGGCAACGTTATTTCAGGATGTAAATATCTTTGCCAAACCGCCTGTCTTCGCTACTGAACAATTTATTTAACAGCGTGCGTCAATGGAAATGGCGGTCTCACCTGTGCTACGTAAATCTTTTGTACGCAGAAGTGAAGTTTACCTGAAGACAGTGGATGTGAGTAGAATGTTCGAGCAAACGCATCGTCAATAGAATGTTACTCACAAACATTACGACTGTTCAATTGCAGAGCATACACCTTATTGTTTTGGCACAGAAGCTTCTGTGATATCGTATTGAATTAATAGACTATCAATGAAATAGCTTGATCATCGATCCTAATAAGAATATTTGAGAAACACTAGACTGAAGAGGAGCT
>RCHF01000489.1:0-30483 GCA_003987895.1 Neonothopanus nambi | reverse complement strand
CCTATAAGTCCATTGAAATAAAAAAAAGTCCAGAAAAAGGCAGATCCGCATAGTCCATGACAACAAATTAGGGTAGTGTACGATGGGGAGAACTAGAGCTCGGCCAGTCTCTTTTGTATCTTCGATACCGAGATACCTGAAAGAGGAGAGCGAAATGAGAATGAGCACATTGAGTTATACGAGAGGACGTACTTAGCACAGGGAACCGTGTACTGAGACTGGTCATAGCAAATAGAACGGTAGCAATGTCGTTACGGAGATCCCCGCTGCTGAGAGGCCATGATGACTCGATACTGACTACTTCACGTATCAACCATTCGGCAGCGGTCGTCCAACAGGACTGCAGGGAAAAAATAAGTAATCAAAACAATTATGAACGCTCCAAGTCTCCCATGATGCTGAGAAACCGCAAATCCAACACTCACCCCAACAATCGGGTCCAAAAAGTCGTAATCTTGATCCGAGATGTATTTAATTACAGCAACACAAGCCTTGGCCGCTACGGAGCACTTGTCATATGCAGCAGCGTCGTCTTGGGCGAATCTCTGATAGAGATGTATCATAGCAGCTTGGACGAGTGTATGTACAACTATGAGCGTGTGTTTTTCTTCAGGCATCGTGGCGTTCAATTGGTGGACAGGTATTATCGTAGGCAGGAATCGCGTGATCGTAAGTTCTAACGCTTGAATATCTTCGGGGAAGGGCTCGGAGGTATTTAATCCTGTTGAATAGAAGGCCAAGCAAGTCGAACATCAGAAATGCGAGATGAAGGCATATGAATGCTGGGAAACGCACTGTATCGCCAACTTGCGGCCAGCTGGTCAGCACGTGAAAAGAGGGCAGATGCTTTTGCTCGGAGAGCTGGAATGGAGTAGCTGCCTGTGACATCACCCTGAAGGAAAGCTTGGACGGTCTGAAAACCAGATCCGGGTGAAATGTTACCCTGAAAGCGAAAAAGGCTCAGATACAAATTCATTTCAAGGACTGGAAAAGGAAAAGCCACTTACGGACTCGTACTCGGTGATGTCCTGTGGCCACGGACAGTTAATGGCAGTCCAAGGATCCTCACCGTCCAAAAGCACAGCAGGCTTTCTCAGTGCAACGGACCAACACCGATCGAGGTTGTACACCTGCCAAAACGCAAGTATCCTCTCACCCTCCCTGTACCCAGTCTTGATATGCGTCAAGTCAAGTCTCTCCCTAGAGGAAGAAGGGCTATAGCTCGTTTCGCTCGGTACACCAATCTGCAAACCGCATTGCACAGCCAACGCCGAAGCGGCACTAGCGTGATAGCTGCCTTCGAGGATACGTCCATTGGCTAGGAAGTACAGAGACAGGAGGCAAGAGGCTTGAATGACGTCGAGCACTCTATCGCCCGTGCGAAGACCGTCGCGCAGATTGTCTAGGGCTTGGGTAAGGAAGATTTCCTCGTGTTGACAAAGGGGTTTTGGTCGGGAGACGAAGCAAGCCCAGAGGTAGATCGAGTTCATGAGTGCTGGGTGACGCTGTTCGCTCGCTGGTAGTTTCAGGCTCTCTCGAAGATGACCCATGTGTATCCCAAGCCCGCATTGGTAGCGATGAGGTGAGAAGATATCCAACCTTGACGTAACGAGGGTCAGTAACGGGATGTGAATGAAAAGGTGCAGAGACTAACAACATCGGGCCAAGTTCGTAAGGAGTCTGGTACGACTGTGGTTCTTCAAAGAATACGTCTGTAGTGAACGGTGAAGGCGAGGGAGAGGGAACACCCTGCTAAGGACGCAGAGGTAAGTAATCGAAGCCAATGTCATTAACGAAGCCAAAATCGCTCACAGGAAGACGGGTCCATGTCGACGGCGGAGAGTTATTGGACTCTATAAGTTAGATGAATCAACAAAGGGGCACTGGCACAAGGTATCGTAAACGAAACTAACCGGAAGGGAAAGGTGAATGCGAAAGGGAAATAGGTGTGCTTCCTGGAGAGCCAAACGATGACGATGACGACTCTGAGTGACCTTGGATGTGGGGATCATACAGTGTTATTGACGGTGACACGTATTCCGGATCCTCCAATTCACGGACACGCTGCTCCAACCGAGTTATGGTTTCGCGAAGGATTTGGGTTCGCGTCTTCCCCTTTCCATCATCATATTCACAACCCTCTGGCTTTTTGGCGCGAGTACACTGCTGGCACGCGGGCTTACTGCCATCACACCGCTAGAAAAAAAGTGGAGGTGGGGGTCAGAATGACTGATAGTGAGCACGAGGACAATATTCTCTAACCATTTTTCTTTTTCTGTAGACAAAAATAAGCCACGGAAAAATAGACATAGATAGGAGACTGATTACACACCTGCATCGTAAGCACGCCTTTCCCCTTTGTAGGGTGCTCTGGGCAGCTTTGTCCGTGGGTTTATTGGCCATTGATAGAAATTGGTTGTGGAAGACTAAAAACGGAGCGCAGTAGGATCTACGGTGCAAACTAAGGCGATGTGAGACCGCAAATGCAAGGACAGAAGAGACCGGTGCGGGCTGGAGAGGAACCAAGAAACACGATACGGGTTAAAAGGGCCAGTTAAGACCTGAACTAGAGAGACAAGGAAAGACTGGCGACACTAAACATGAATTGCGCCGAGGTAGAAGTAGGAAGCGTAGAACAAGGAAATAAGGACCATCCGTCCCGAGACTGGTATTAAAAGAGAGATCAAATGTGTTTTGGGTGAGCACAGCCGAAGTAGAGAGCACGGGGTCATTACCTTTCAGGGACAGCCAGCATCTAAGATATGGATCTTGCCGACAAAGACAAATGCGGAACTGTGTATGTTTATGTTACCGAAACAAATACCCATCATACTGCCGAAGCCTGCCCTCATTGCCTTCTCGTCCAGATGATAGACGTCTAGCACTTTATATCCGGAACTCGATGCTCCACAACGGAGACTCGTCTTGCGCTGCCTTTTTCATTTAGTGCTCACCTTGGGGGGACGTCACATCACGGTCTTTCCAGACCGCCTCCTTGATGAACACGCTGTAGAGATCTTCGGTCCGAGTGGGACGCAGGAGATTACAGGCGCTGTTGAAATTGCATCCCAGTAGCCCTGCATCATCGGGGTCCTGGCAGTCTGGCAGAAAGCATCAGTGATCACGGGTCTAGTGTTTAGAATTCAGATTGCTTGATTATCAACTTCTGTACCTCCTTGTGAATTCGAGGAAAAATTTGAGTATACAAGGGCCCAGAGGACGTCGCGAACATTGACATTGGCGACATATGAGCCGTTGGCCGCCGTATGCCGCCTCCCGGCTCTTTTATTTATGCATATTTGTACCCAAGCCCAGAATCCTTTCACGTGCAACCATCCTTCTACCTTCTGACTGCTACCGCCAACTATTAATTCTTACTTACGCTCACCGCTGGTACTGTAGTTGCGCAAACGATAACCACAATGCTCCGCTTATACCGCTTCAAACCGCAACTCTACCCTGTCTTTTTCTCAATTCTCTACGGGCCCACGGCTATGATGAGAGGCACATCATAAAATCTACGGCGATCTTTCGCCTTCACCGGAAATCTCTTGCGTTCACCACATGACGACAACATGGCAATTTGTAACCCTCAGTATTCGATTTCTCGGACTAATATATGCGTCACGCATTTTTTTCTTGGCCCGCCGCCTCGAGCGACGACCTTCGGGAGGGCTTCGTACAGTGCCGATCTTTGAGCTCGACGATCCGACTGGATGTCGCTCACTGGTAAGAATCACATTTGAGAAGCCTAGACCCTATCGGTGAATGGTTGGCATCTTGTGATCAGCAGATTCATGTCTTTTCATTTCACTAGAATATGCAAAGTTCATTCCAACGTTTTCCTCGGAAGGCGGATGCTAAACTGCTTTTCGATTCCTCCTCCTTTGGAGTTGATCGCTGTGCGCGATCTGACCGACGGCCGATCTCAATTTCCAAGATAAACATTTCGTGGGGAACGTGGGGCCTGCTGCGCAGAACATCATCATCATCGAATCTTCCAATTGAGGATCATGACGCCGCGGGTGCCTGATTAGACCGACTACTCAGAAATACATTTAAAAAAGACTTGAGGTTTGGATTCTCAAAGGTGTGTTGGGGCATTGCCTCTGACAAGCATATAGGTAAGTTATTTGTTGGACCTCTGATGATGAGTCACTCATTGACAGATCTTGATGCACTGCAGTATATATTACGCTTTCACACTAAATTGCGAAACATACTTCTACTTACACCGAGTCCAAACTTCGCAGAACTGGGTGCGCATGTAAGTATATGCAGATGCTTACTTACAGCATTTGCTGTTTAGCGAAAATTTCTAAACCTTTTGTCGTTAAGGAAACGGAAAAGAAAGTATCTAACTTATTACGGCCATCGGTGATACAGGTGCACTGACACTCATTCAGATTCCAGTGCCACGAACATTGCAGGTGTATATCCCGTCTTACTACACATCCCCCGTGGCTCTCCGTACACTCACTGTCAGCATTGCACGTCGGAAGATAATCGTCGCCGACCAGGTAAGTAAATGCACACATAGCGCCGAAAATCTAGGATGTTGATGATTCGCTTCTGAGCTTAGGAGATCTACACTCGCATACGTACGCATGAGCGAAGAGTTCGAGAGTTCATTGCTCCGCGGATTACTTACCATTTATAACCGTCACGGCAATCTGGAGTTAGCGGACACAAGGCATAAGCGCCGCCAACCCTTTTTAAGCGCGCTTGGTAAGAAACAGATATGAGTTCACGAAGCTCGGGACGAAACAGGACGAAACACCCGTCTTTTTTTCCCTTTTCTCCAAATTTCAGGGTGGTAAGCCTTTGAACTCGAGCTCTTGAAATTTCCAGTGGCAAGCGCAAGCCTCGAGGTGTCACAAAGCGAGGCAGGATACGATTGACGAGCATAGATTTTGTGGGTGCTTTTTTTTTTTGGCAGTACTAGTCGGGGTCTTTGTAGGCTCGTTTGCCATTGCCTTTTCGACTCGGTTCCAGCGGACCATCCACAGAGTACGCGCAGCCCTATCCTGTAGGTCCATGAAGCGAGGGTGATTTTTGAGTGCATTCTTCTTCGTCTCCTATACATCTCCGACCACGGAATTGTCAGAGCCTCACCCATCCCCCAGGGTTACTGGTGTATCAGCTCATATCGTACGACAACGTTTAAATGTTATCACGTCCACCCTGAGCCTGCACCGAGCTACAGTACGGTTGGGCGGATCAGCACACTCCAATTCGATCAAATTCCTAGCCAGTGACTTTGGTTTTTCTCCACGACGCCAAAGCCTTATACATGACGGATATCTCTTCCTTCCGTCCCTCTAGCGTTAGGCTACCTGCCTATTATTCGATTCCCCGGTCCCTATCGATCTTAGCCTTCAAGATTTTCGTGAAGGTGGAGTGGGGAGTAAGTAATTGCCACACGATTCACATTATGTACACAACACTTCCTTTGCCAGTGGCATTCATCGACCGACCTCCAATCGACTCGAGGAATTCGTCGGAGTCTGAGTCGGAGGAAGTAGTAACGGCGTCTATCGAAGAACTTCTTTTGTTTTGTAATTTTGCTAGTATGTTTTTTTTTTTCTTTTGGTCAGGCTTTACTTACTTGAGTAAGTTCAAAGCCTATGTGTGACCCAGGGGTACAGAAGTTTCAAGAGTATGTAAGGGTATGTACGAAGGTTGTCGCATGCCGATTCGGCACACTGGAACACTATGATCCTGTGGCTGGCATGAGTTCTCGTGACGATGTATCGATAAAACATGATCGACTATGTTCGACTTGCCTTGTTCTTGTTCATTCTTTTGTGGGCAAGTCATGGAAGTGGTAGCGATCTTCGGAGGGCAGTAAGATACTTATTTATTCTGCAATGCATACTATAGCACACGCTGTGAGTCAAGAATCTTCAAGTCTGAAACTCAGAAGGTTGCCGCACTCAGGCCAGCTTCAAGCAGAGTTTTCGTCCCCAGAAGGGCCAGAATGTCCCCTGGTTTTTGCGTAATCGATTCGGAACATTTATCTTGAAGAATTCAAGAATCATAGATCATAGATCACCTCTCAAAGTCGCTGTCACTCATCCCTATAAATCGTGTGTGCAGTATGTATAATGAGACTTGTATCAAGCTCAGTGACGCTGACTCGCTATTCAGTTGTTTAACTTGTTACATAAATTTTGATGGAAACTCCCGATACCCCATTAACTTAACCTGGAATTTGCGGCCCGCCTCTCATAGTACTTATCCGATAAGTACCGTGATAATACCACACCTACCATACCTCCTTGCTACTGTTCCGCCGGTACAGTAACATATCAGCTTGCAGGCCAGCGTAGCGCCCCGTAACACCTCCGTTAATATCTCCCAGAATCATAAGGCTGGAATTTTATTTCGCAAGGGTTGATAGATTAAATCTCGTAGTCAAGTTCTTCCCTGCCTGGGCAGGGGTATTAGGGCAGTGGGCACTTCCTTTCCAGTCTCCCGGGCAAAGCTAGCGAACCGAAACGGGTTTTGCGGCCCCCGGAATCAGCCTATTAAATTACTTACCGTAATATGTACATGGGCTGTGATATCCTCTTTAGGTACCGGATGCCTGGAAAAACCTGAAAATTCAAAAGAAGGAGCAGGAAGGGAGCCTGAAACTGAAGGCCGAGGCCTCTTTCATAGTGACGTCGGTACTTATAGTGAGTACGATTCATGAATGATACATAAGTATTTCTTTCAAACATTCGGCTGCAGGGTCTAGGTAGGCGTGAGCAACAATTTTGTCGTTCCGAGATTGAGACTCGCCAGGGTAGAGCAATTCGATGCACTGTACACACGTCCAACACAATCCCGGACTAAGCAAGTATCGCATCAATACACTCTGTACAGGCTGTGCGCGGGCACTTACCTCTTTTATGTGGAATGGATGAATGATGGCTCCGTCCGTCGATAGACTAAAGGATTCTACTAATCAAAACGGGGTGCTAGTAGGCGAACGAAGAAAGATGATACACCCAAAGAGTTTCACATTATACAATGTACCGTTATATACGCTATGTACATGCTGGTTTTTTTTTGAATAACCGGAGAATAAATCGAGTAAGTGAAAGGTATCACAAGAAATCGTGAGCAATGGACAGATTGGAATCACAAAAAGAAACCAGCGATTGGTATCAAAACACATGCATGCTAGAAGGAACAAAAAAGGGGAGATGGGTTAAATTATACTCACGATATGGTAGATGTACATTATATACATAACAAAGATTGTGAAGATTAGGCTAAGGGCTAGTAAGCACCATTTGACCGCTCTCCGTACGGAGCCAGTGCACTAGCACTAGAGTTGGAATGCGTCCTGTATCCCGTAGGGTTGTATAACTGCTGGGATTGTTGAGCATGCTGCTGATGCTGTTCTACCAAGCGCTTCTCCCGTGCATGCGCCTGCCGTACATAGGCATACCGTTGGAAATGATTGAGTGATTGTAAGAACAGTACGCCGACCTGCCGAAATTGAAAAGAGTAAGAAATCGAATCAGGTATTATGGCATGAATACTCTAGGAGATCAATACATACCGGATATGCACGTAGATGATCAAACAGGTCTACAGTAGCTTCTCGCACTGATTCTTTCTGGTGGAAAAGGCCGAATCCCAAAGGGAGCAAGCCGCCACTGTGAGGCATCAAATATGAAAGGAGCTGTGAGAGCAGTAGAGGTGTCAAATCATCAAGAGTTAGGATCAGTAGCCGGGAACGTCCACTTACTTCCGCCACTTGATCATACGTCTTCACATTGTCAGCCAGTGAGCGCAAAATCATGTAAGCCTCCGAGTCTGGCATTTTCTTTGCGTGACGAAGTCGGTAGATTTGATGCAGAACGTCAAAACCATATATTGGGTTAGAGGATTGAGCTTTGGCAAAATCCTAGAAAGATCCGCTAGTCAACTCCATCTGTCAGCTGCTAGAACGTGAGCTTGGGCTTACCGCAGCGTAATATTGATAGCTATTTGTCGTTCTCCAAGCCTCAATACGATGTGCATTGGCGGCAAGCTCCTTCATGCCTGCCTGCTCGTCATTGAAGACTATTCCACTTCCGAGCTGGGGAAGGCGATTCGGAGGCCCCTCTGTGAAGGGAGAGCTGGGGTATCCGATCTTCGTGGTTCCCATAACTTCTTCCTCATACCGTGAGGCAAGTCTGACGAAACGAGCGACATATTCCGTGAAGCGTACACGAACAAGGCCTTCACCAAAATGATATTCGATAGCTGACTTGATCTACGGAAAATACTCACGTCAGTCACATTCTCTGGAGCAAGCCAAAGAAAGAGTGCAACTAACGTCCTCGATGAACAAATTATCTGCATTATCGGACTTCACCGCAAAGTCAGTCCTCGGTGCATCCTTACCTTTGATCACATCGTCTTCACTGCCCAGTGACGACTCGGCTTTGAGTGTTCCCGTCCGGCTGATCAAGGGGGCTATTAGCCCAGTCGAGGCCGCTGGATACTTGCTATGAATATCCTTTGCTACCGTCACGCTACCGGTACTGATGTCTAGAAGCAAGTCCCAGGAACGAGAAGCCTCAAAAATCGGATTGGTCACGCCTGCAATGTAAGCTGGCCTGTAAAGCAGAACCCAACAAATTCTCAGCTCAGTGAATGTCACGACCTAGACAAAGAAACGTCACACGTACACCGACTCCCACTCGTCCTTGTTGTTCAAATTTGCATATGGGAATGCACGCTCTACAAACCCTCTGAGAACGGCACCGCATCCGGAACCAAGCGCGCATGCTGCTAGCACAAAGCTCGAAACTTCACCTGCAGGACGCCGATGACCCAGAAAGATAATCTTTTTTCCTGTCACGAGCGCATTGAATAGAATTATAATAGGGTGTGTTTGTGGACCGCTCGTATGTAGATGGGGATGTTGCGGCCCCGATACTAGTTGATGCGAGGAAAACACCTTGATTAGTGTTATTAAGGAGTACTATTTGAAAGCAAAAAGCCATGGGTCAGTAACACAGCCATTAAAATCATCAGAGGGGGAAGGTACTGGGGATCACGAGAGAGAGAGAGAAAAAGACTTACATCACCGACTTCCTCGGAGAATGTAGACAGAGGCATCTTGATAGGCAGCTTATGATCTTTGTAGTCCACCGTGGTATGAAAGAAATGAGTATCTTTAACCATCCCCGGTCGAATATGTGCGTCGTAAGAAGATGCCGTTCGGTTCATCGGTACACGACCGGGATTAAGATGAGCACCATGGGACGATCCAGACGACGCATCGGTAGACCGCCTTCTCCGTCCCGAGCCAACCATCGTCCCACTTGTCGTAGTCGCGAGGCTACTCGCATCACCTAGATCACCACTTGCCACGAGATCTAGCCCGCTCTCATCACCAACCCAGACTGCACTCCCGCCGAGCGTAAACGATGAATCCGACGGCGGGCTAACAGATGACGCAGCCGTGCTCGAAGTGATAGTACTGCTCTCCGTATCGGCACGGTCCCTTCCCATCCTACTGCCTTCCCAAACAGAATCAGCCCGAGCTCGATTCTCATCCAAAGTACGCTCCTTCTCCCGAGTGCGCATCAAGATCCCTTCCTCGAAGCTCGTGTACGACTCGCCCGAGTTGGTCGACCGATGCTGAGCTTGCTGTTGGTGGTTCTTCGATATACCCACGACAGAGTTCCAGCTTGTCGGTCTCCCGCTGTGTGGGGCATGAAGATGTTTAAACTTTTCAGCAAAAATATCTTTTCGTTCTGAGACTCGCATGATTATTTTCTCGTGTCGAGAGAGGATGGGTGCGCCTGTAAAGTCCATTGAGTTGACGGCATCGAAGAGGCGAGCGAGGCAGTCTTGCGAGGGGTTGGATAGGTAATCGTCGAGAGCCATGAGTAGGACAGGCTAAGGACTTCATCATCGAGTCTTCCTCTAGTACAGAGTTTGAATTACTGTACCTTGAATATCTGAATGAATGGATGCCGCGTGCATATCGCCAAGGCCAACACCTTCGCACCTCTTCAAAAAGACAAATATATGCGCATATAAGGGCTCCTTCGTTCAGGCCGACCAATAGACCATAGCAACATACCTATCCAACGTCTTATCGTGCTTCGTCCTGACAAGATTCAGCACACACAACAAGTCCGGCTTGTCCCCTTCCTTCTCCTCCCCAGGTAACCCCGCCGACTTGAGCTCAGGCGAATCCAACGCAAGCACAGGTGATATCGTATTAAACGGCGTCTGATTCAAAAAGAATATCGTCCAATCGTCCAGCTGAGTTTCTGCGCCGTCAGGCAACATCGACATCGCAAGTACCCTTCACATCGAGCAAAGCAGATTGACATCCCATTCCAAGGGTGGTATAAATTCGTCCAAAGTAAACCGGTCCAAGGGAATCCGTTAAATAATGTCGAATAAAGGGAAATTACCCAACAAAATGGGGGTAAAAAATGTTGTCAGGTTAGAACAGACGCGTGTCTTGACATAAAATGATACACACGATTCATCTACACCGAGAGGCTGCGGGAATTGGTACTTGAGCTGCGCGCCTTCGAGAATATGAAACTCGGCCAAGAGCACGAAAGAGCAGTGGTTGCCTGAGCTGCCCATGGTGGTAAGAGGACAAACCTCCCCTTCTCCACAAGGAAGAACTCAAGAGAACAGAATGATGAAGGACGAACGATGGTTCAGTTGCAAGAACTGAATATGGATACCAAATGTGAGAGTATTGTTGCAAGTTGTGAGAGAGACCAAATCAACGATGAAGACAATCTATCGAACCATTGTCTTCAATTATAATTGTTCAAGGTCGTTTCTAGCGATGCTAATGTGCAGAACGTTCTAGTAATCTGTGTCTCGTATTGGGCGGCTACAATCTATGCAACTACCGAGAATAGATGACTATCTATGTGCACGAATAACGTATTCTACTGTAGTCTTAGAAGCACCAATACCAGAATATCGCCAGATAACTGTATTATCAAAATGCTCGTACAAAGCGTGAATATTTGAATATTGAATGTCCTTCCGTTGACAGTAACTAGTAGATATATCGAACACAAGAGCGACGAAAAGAAATAACTATGATTAGATGACGACAATCAAACCTTGAACCAGTTTTATGGATACACAGAAAAGCAATGTTAATCGAGAACCACGGAATGCATTCGACAGCGCTGACAGCTCGCTTATAGGTAGGAGCCACAGATCAAGGCAGTGAGGAGACCGGCAATAAGCAGCCCCGAGACAGAACCTTGGAACTTCGTACTACCTGCGGAGTCTATTTAAAAAAGCACAGGTGAGTGAGATGAGACATTAGACCCCCAAAACCAATCAAAGCATAGCCAAAGCAAAGTAGAAAGAAAGGTCACGTCGGATCAAAAGAGACAAGTCGACGTCAGAGAAAAACAGCCAGCAGCCCAGGAAGAAGAGTGAAACATAGACAAAAAGTCCCACAATACTCACTTCCAGACGAGCTCGCATCGCCGCCACCAGTAGTCGAAGCAGGAGCACCTGTACCAACAGAACCAGAAGTTCCAGTGGAAATAACAGTAAGCGTTGATGAGAACCCAGGTACAACAAGAGTTGAAGAGCCAGGATTAGGGGTAAATGCATGAGAGGAGGCAGAAGACGACAAACCAGTGGCAGAACCAGCGCCAAGGGTGCCCGCAGGGACAGTGGAAGAAGCAGCGTTGGAGCTCGTCAGTGCTGATCCAGAGGTGGACGAGGAGGGCGTACCTGAGCCCCCAGCTGCACTAGACAACGAGGCGAATCCAATCGCGGAGGGGTTTGATGCTCGGAATACAGAATAAACGTTTTTCTGCAAAGGTTCGATTAAAAACAAACTCAGGCTGCATGATTGATGGAGAACTGACCAAGAAGGTATCGCCGACAACCCAACTTGGATTTCCCGAGCCGTTCTCAATGTTGCTGCCAAGGCTAAGATCGAATATCCCACCAAGGCAGCTGGAGCTTCCAGTGGACACTGGACCTAGATTCATGTCCTTCGAGTTGATACTCCAAGCAGTACCTCCGAATGACATCGTGATATTGACGTCCGTGCTGCAGGCTAGACACATCTATCATTAGAAAAAAAAATGACGACTCTTGTAACGGGAGCTCACGGAAGGCAAAGAATCCTTGTTGGTTAACGACAGCACTTGCGCCAGGAACGGCAGCCCAGATATTGTTGACCGCATCGGTAGGTCCACCAATGAGTGTTGTTCCGGTGTCGATCGCAGCCAGGGGTGAATCACTCCCAAGGCTGACAGATGAACCTTGTACAGTGACAGCTATTAGTGGTGTAGAGTTAGCCACAATCCGAAAATTGTAGAATGAGAAAAATTTGACGGAAATAAGCCCGTGAACAAATTGCAGGGCGAGGCTCGGCCAAAACAACTCGGTGAAAGCTGTAGACGTACTTTGCATATTCAAAAGCCAGAAGCTCTGCTGACCCTGGGTATTGAGGAATTCGATATCCCCGGAAAACAGAGTAGAGTTAGTACCGCCGAGGGTAAAAACACCTCCAGGCTCTTCCTCGGCCACTTGTCCTGTCGACCCACGTTCCCGCGTGAGGAAGAAGCTCATTTCCGGGCTACTCAGCTGGCCACCGCTAATAAGAGCCTGCCAAAACGGCGTACTCTGCGTCGAAGATATTGACTCAAACGCAAGGCCCATGATACCAGAAACGGAACCTTCCAAAAGCTGCGACGTGATCTGGTTGACCTCCACTGACGCGTCATATGAGAGGAATATAAATAAATTGTATACATCCGCAGTAATCGTGAAAAATACTTACGGAAGGTCTGTGAGTCAACAGTGAAGCCACCCATCTGCACATTCTCCGTTGCAAGTGTACCGGCGACAGCTCCTGAGCCGTACCGGATCGTCGTAGTCGAGCCGCGCCCGGACTGTGTCTTTACAGACGAAGATTTTGATGGATCGTATAATGGGGTGTCGGAGTCGCATGACTGGCAGCCTTGCGTGGCTAGCCATAAATCGGAAGAGCCTGTGTCAAGAATAACATTGAAAGACTGTGCTCTACGGACCAGGGTCAGCGCTGAAGTATCTCAAATATACGAAATCAAAAGGAGAAGGAGCGCCAGCTACGGTCTTACGGCAAAGAGCGCTAGTAGGTTCACATAAAGCGTGACGCCAAGATGAGCTCCCTCTGGAGTCAAAGCTGACAGTACTGCACAGCGGCTAACTTATGTGCGACCACTCGCATCCGGCATTCAACACCACCACCGGGGATCTTCACATCAAGTGAAGTCTGAACACTCACGGTGTACCAATGTTTAGTGAACCAAAGTAACTGGCGTCGTCTTGCTGTTTGAAAATAGAAAACTTGATTAATTTCTGAAAACTTCACAACGAGGATGAGTATACACTTGCCTGATTGACAATCCCAATCCCTGCGACGCCCGCACGTTTCTCCATTCGCTTTGACGACGAGTTTCCGCTTGTGGGGAAGCCATATTTCCCGCGCAACCTATCCGCAGCAGCGGCGTACCAGTTGAGATCACGGGCCCCTGTGGCACGACGGGTGATTGGTACGTGGACTGGTTCAGCTAGAACGTCTGTAAGAAAAAGAAAAGAGAGAGAGATGAATAGAGGAAGCATGGCCGTCGTCGTCGTCGTGGTAAGAGGGAAAGAGACGAGTGGCAAAAGTTGGGCACCACCACGAAATAATTATAGCCGCCGGGCCAAGTTGTCTGTTACATCATTCCTTTCGCGTGTTTCACGCGGACCGCTCCTCAGCTCTCCTCAGTTTCTGTATTCACACCCTTTATTTTATTTTTTCTCTCATATTACTCGAGAAAACTGTCTATTCAAAGTTCTTTCTTTCTTCAGCGGTAAAAGAGTCGTAAAGTCCTCGAGGAAACTGAAGGAAAATGCCCATTCTCAAGGAATACAAGTGATCTCGCAATTTCATCCGCATCCGAGATCATTCCCTGACTGTTGGCATCATGTTGAAGAACTGAGCTTGGCCCTTCGTTCATTGACGTTTCTCAGTGACCAGTAAACAAACTGGCGACAACGGTTCCTTAGGTTCCAAATACACCAGTGAGTGTACTAATTTTGATCGTTGTTCTATATGAAACTAGGTTTCTCAGCCCCAGCACTGAGCAGCAGCCAACTCAGCCTTCAAGCATAGCTCAGCGCCTAGCATTGGCAACGTTGCCCTTGCCCCTGTCAAGCCTCTTGGCGTACAGCTCTGTGATGCTTAATATGTAGCGTCCGAGTAAGCCAACAATCGTATGACATGAAATCTTATGAAATCCACGTTGCATGATGCATCGAGGAGAGCTTGCGTCTGTGGGCACTCTGTGAACAGAGGCTTTCGTGTACCGGCACGAACATGATATCCAATGTTCATCTGTCCAAGTCGGCGGGTCAATAATGATCGTCGTTCGATCTACTCAATCTGATTCTGTAACCTGTGCAGGGTCGCTGAAGATCTCCGGTATTCAATCGGTTCAAAACCTTCGCCGACAGTCGCCGACCCAGGCTTTCGACGTCTGTACCGTCTTATTGAGGTGAGTTGAAGTCAAAAGTCTTCGTCTCGGGGCAAAGGAACCATTTCAGAAGGTAACCTTAACAACTTGATCCAGAAATACATAATATACTGATTATAACTAACCAGGCTCTTGTTGCCCAGCTTGCCAGCTCTCAAGAATGGAAAACCCTGAGCAGAGTAGTATTTGGCATGCGCAATGATCCTTGCTTGCTAACTCCTAGTCTAAGCTGGTTACGTGGCTCGTTGCAAAGCCCCGAAGATCCATTGAAGTGCTCCCAAAGGCTGGAGGTGCTAGGTATACTATCCAAGGAAGTCTGGGTGCCCAGTCAACCCGACGGTGTCTGGTAATCAGAGGTGGCCTCTGGCCGACGGAACACGGATCTCCACGGGTTGTCCTCGCGGTTCGATCTACATAGTGAAAAACAGACAAATATAACATCCACGGGCAAAGAACCTCTACTAGAGCAGGGCCAGCAAAAGCAACTTAGTCATCGTTATGCTTCCTGATGATCAGTGAACGTTTGAACGTTCACTAGATTCACTACTGAAGTTGTTACAACACCATGAAAAAATGTTTAAAGGTTTACCACAGAACATTGAACACTATTAGAATTAGAATATATATATATATATCTTATCTTGAAATATAGCAACACAAAAATATTCCCTCCTTTCCACTTTCGACTCAATTGTCCTCAGACGCCTCCGCCTGTTCCACAAGATTACTAACCATCTCACCAATAGAAAACGCGTCCGACAGAAAAACCATCGGAACATTCAATCCGAGTCCTTCCCCAATACGCTTCCGTAACTGAGCGAACATGATCGAGTCCATACCAAGCGCATTCAGACTTTCAGACAAATCTGCAGTGAACTCCTTCAGGATATGAATAAAAGTTAGATGGTACACAGTTACTGACCGAGGTCTTCATTTGACTTGAGTTCCAGAACATCCTTCACAGAAGAAACGATACTGTCACGCAAGTCGTCCGCGCGTAACAACCCCCGAGTCGGTCCCATAAGTAATTCCTTACCGGAATCCAAATCCGTGTTTTCCAATGTCGGAGTGCTAGAACCACTAGAAAGAGTCTCTTCGCCCTGTGCATGCGCATGCGTGGGCGCGCGCCTTGAAGGTATAAAACTCGGATACCGACGAACACGCTGGAACGGATACGTCAAGATATCCGTCTTCTTCAACCTCGAAGCATCTTCCTGCTGAGCATAAAGCCCGACAAAATCAGGAACAACACCGTAATCTTGATACAAATCCGCCAAGGCGCTTAAGAAAGCCACCTGTTGACTTCTCCCTCTTTTCGCAGCGAGCGCAGTCACGGACGTGAGCCCGTTCGAGAGCAGAAGTGACCAAGCCACTACTTGAGGGCCGATATCTATGATGACTCCGGTGAAGGATTCTTTCATGGTTGTGGCTGCTTGTGCGAACTGTACAGGCTTCCGTGCATGGTCGACCTGTACGAAGTGTCAGTCAACTCGAGATACGGTCAGCGAAAGGTAGGTCGTACCCAGTGATCTGGATTCAACATCTCTCCCTCAGAGATTTGTGCTCCCAACAACGTTGAATACAGCGGAATTTGCAATGGCCGAGCTGAGGAGATATGCTTTTCTGACCAAGCACGGAGACCAGGGACGGCACTGTCGACGTATGGACTATGAAAAGCTTGATTGATATTCAGGGCAGACGCTTTGATCTTTCTCCCTTTCGCTAAAGCCACTATGCTTTCAATAGCCGCTGAAGAGCCGGACACGACAGTATTTTGGGGACCATTTATGACCGAAACGCTGAGCGAATTAGCCTTGTCGAGGTCTAGTTTCCCAATCAACTCCACAACCTCGTCTTGCGAGGCAGACATAGCTGCCATTCCTGCAGGAGCACTTGCCGAAGAGCGCAAAAGGCGAGCTCGTGAGATGACAAGATCCAAAGCGGAGTCAAGAGAAAGTGCTCCTGCCGCCACTGAGGAAAACCGAAACAGTCAATGAGCGTCTGACGCTAGAAAAGAAGCAAGAAAGCTCACCAGAAGCTGAGATCTCCCCGAGGCTATGGCCTATCACTGCACTGGGTCTAATCCCCATAGTCTGCAGCCAGCGAAGGACAGAACACTGATACACAAAGATGCAAATCTGGTCTGCCTCACTATCAGGAGCTACATTTTCAGCGCCTATGTCATATGCAAGAAGAAAACGGTCAATGGCATGACCTGACAACTCGCTAGCTCTCTTTGCGAGATCCGACACGATCTTTCGGAAGCCGGAGTACGCTTTTGCAAGCTCTGTCGCCATCCCTCGGAATTGTGTACCCTGACCAGAAAAGGCAAAGGCCAAAGCACCGCGTTTGTATGACGGCTTTGGCGGCACCTTGCTGCCCAAACGTTTCTGGAGTTGGCCTATGAGGTCCTCCATATCATTTGCTACACAAGCATAGCGATATCTATAGTGCTCCCGCCCAACGCAGCTTGTATAACAAATGTCACAAAAATCTTGGGGGTTCGCCTGCAAGAGGAACTCGAGATACCGCCCCAGGTATTCGATTAGTGCTGTATGTGTCTTTGCGCTGACGACGAACAACATGGGCTTGTCATTTGGCAGCTCTTCTTCTAATCTTTCTTCGTCAGGAGCCTCTAGAACGATGCCGCCCAGGGTACCTGAAAAGCCGTATGACCTGAAAAGTTATATGAGCTACGAGGGGTACCTAGAAGACGACAAAGATGACTAACATTACAGCAGCTCGGTGAGGCTTGGGTGCAGCCAGGTGAACAGGTTGATAGGGAATGAGAAGTGGCACAGAAGAACAGTCCAGCGAGGGATTCAAATTGTCTGCGGTAAGATGGGCGAGACCAGGGACGGCGCCTTCTTTGAAAGAGTTCAAGACCGACAGCATACCGACCAAGGGGCCAGCTGGTTCGGTATGACCAATGACCGTTTTGGAAGCGCTGACTATGAGTGGGCCGGTCGTGCGCGGCTGAGAGGAGGTATAAGCATCATTTATAGCTTGAATTTCTGAGAGGTCTCCCAGTGACGTTCCTACATGAAAAGATGAGAAATTGCGTTGATACCGGGGCGGGAAACAGCATACCTGTCCCATGAGCTTCAATGAAACTAGTAGAATGGTATTTAATAAACACTGTGAGGCTATATCGGAGAGAGCTTACTGGATATCAGCCGGGCTAAGGCCAGCTTTTTGAAGCAACGAGCGATGAAGGTCAGCTTGCGAGTTGACATTCGGTGCCACAAGACCTTGAGATCGGCCATTGTGCGATATCTGTGTCGCTTTGATTGTCGCGAGGATAGTGTCCTTGTCACGCATAGCTGCTTCTCGGGTTTTCAATATGAAGGCGACCGCGCCCTCAGAGGGCACGTAGCTACCAGGATGCGATCAGACAGCCAGTATAGTCACTCAGCAACACAATCCTACCCATCAGCATCAGTTGTAAATGTCGCGCATCGTCCTCCTGGGGATACCATCCCTTGTGCGGAAAGAAACCTGTGTCAAAAAACATCGGTGAAAAAACTATACGCATTGAGGAAAGGAAAGGTCTTACATGAACGAGCCTGGCCAGCAGTGCGTGTTACTAGCACATATGATAGCGGTGTCTGCTGCACTCGATGATTGTAGATAGTCGATTGCTGGTAATGACATGTCAGGGATGTCTCTTCTAGAGGAAAAGGATCTTGAGACTCACCTTGGTCAATACAAACAGCCCCTCCACTGCATGCCGTATCAACAGTAATAGAGGGTCCATGGACATCAAGAAGACTACAAGCCGTAGATGAATCCCACAAATCATTCATAATGGTTTGCACGTACTAGCTTATGCGCCCGCTCGCTGTACTTGCTGCTCGACCAGTGCCATAGAATCTTGTATAAGCTAAACACATTCGTCAAAGCCTTGATCAAAACTATCAAAAGCTGCCTTACCATCATAGCCGGCCTCGGCATTCAAAAGGGTCTCAAATCCGTCATCTGTAGTAGCAACATAAACCGCTGTTTGCGAACCCTTGAGTTGTGACACCGGGATATTAGCATTCTCTAGCGCTTCAAACGAAACTTCTAATGCTAGACGCATAGTTGGCGACAGATAGAGCGCTTCGGTTGCCGTCAGTCCGAAAAAGCTATGATCATAATTGGCTATATCCACAAGGCCAGCCTTGTTGAAACGTATATCCTTGGGATAGAAGCTGGCGTGGTCCCAGCGATCGGATGGTATTTCAGTGATAATGGATGATGCTTGTCTCGCCAGGAATGCGTCTCGAAGAGAGGCGACATCGTTTATTGAGCCAGGAAGACGAAAGGCCTGGCCAACGACAACGATCTCCTTCCCACCAGAGTTTTCGACAGGGGCTTGCCTGGGTTCGGGAGTACGATCTGGTAACTTGAGGTGTGCAAGTTTCGCATAGACGGCATTGCTTAGAGAAGGAAGGTCGACATGTATATAGCAAGCGTTGATAGGGAGATTAACTCCAACTAAAACTTCGTTCAACTCGTTGGCGATGCGAGTGGCTAGTGCTGACGTCATTCCTAACTACAGATACTGAATGTCAGCAAACAGTATTCGCGAAATCCGAGAACAACTCTACCTCCGCAAATGATAGCGTCCAAAGTAATTCGTCATCGGAAACTCCTAAAACACGGCTAATTATGTGCTTGACAGTGTTCGATAACTCGTCTGTGTGATCTTTAGCTTGAAGAAATATTGCAACCCGCTGGATGGCTCACCTCGTCGAACAACGCCAGCATCCGCAGTGGCTTGAGAGTTATCTCCAGAGCTGCCACCCAACGCAGAGCCAAACACCTGCTCAATTTTCTTGCGGAAGATGGTACCCTTCTTCGTCATCGGTATCTTCTCCGAGGGCTGGAGAACCAAAACGTGCGACCATGCAATCCTAAGAGGAGGCGGTAGGTCTCGATTAATAGGTGCGAAAACTCTTGCTATCTCACGCGAGTGAGCTTGTCCTTTTTCCACCGCTGTGGGCTCAAGCTCAATGATCGCACAAACAGCAGCAGCAGGCCCGTTGAGAAATTTATCTCCGATAACGCATGCTCTAGAAATAAGAGAACTTTCGCAGAGCGAGCTCTCAATTGGTCGGGGATCCAGCGTCTCACCACTGGTCATCTAGTTCAGAGGAATCATCAGGTTCGTCATGACTCGGATACGAGTATAGGGATATTATACCTGAATGAAATCAGTGTTCCGGCCCAGCCAGGAAAACTTTCCGTCAGGTGTAACGCTGTATCTGTCTCCTGTTCTAAATGTAACCCAGCCAGCATCGTCGACTGAGAAGGAAGGATCACTATAGCCAAGGTAGCCTCGTGGGAGCATTTTACTTTTCACAACTAGTTCACCCTCTGTAGAAGTCAGTCAGTAGATGCGGAAAGAACAGCTCAGGTTTGAGATAACTTACCGTTAATATCCTCCTCAGCATGACTCTCATGATCATCCTTAACGAGCAAGTAAGTAGCATCTTCAATGAATTTATCCTCTGAAGAAAACCCGGTTTTGATGGCCTGAACGGGGCCTGCAAAGAGCGCTCCACCAGTCTCCGTCATACCAATACCGATCGAAATGGGAATGCAGTTCTCAATAGCCCAAGACGCAACACTTGCTTCGAGCATGGCACCTCCACACTCAAGAATTTCCATGTGTTGCAGAGACTTCAGGAGTTGAGCTCTCTCCTCGACCTGTAGATGCGCCTTCACGGATGGCTCAGACTCGCATAATGCCTTCAGCCCTCCGAGTACAAAGGGAAGACAAGCAAATGACTTGACGCCCTTGTACATGATAGCATTTGCCGCGCAAGATATCAGGTCCCTGTCGTCCTTCAATTCCGTAGGGTACGTGGATGGAGTAGTCGCAAAAACGTAGCATCCGGCATTAAGTAAGGTGAGTGGTCCGATGTCTTGCATGTGTGCTAGGACGTGAGACCACGGGGCCCATCCAAGAACGCGTATGCCGTCAAAGTCTGTCTCTGGACGCATACGCTTGCACCATGCACGCTTCGAGAGGCTGTTGCGTAAGATAAAGGTGTGAGTGAGAGGCACGCATTTGAGATTACTTCGAGAAGTGGCGGACGAAGTGAAGAGGTACAGAGCAGGCCGGTTTGGATCTGAAAAAGGAAGATCCGGAGAAATTTGAGAATCGGTGAGGTACTTCTTGTTCAGCTCAGGAATAGTGGATTGATGTGGGTGAAATGCAACGACGGGGATATTAAGATCTGGCTTGAAGTAAGCGCTGAGGAAAGAAACTGATTGTATGACGCTTACCGCACGCAAGAGTTTGATTAGTTACATCTGAGCTCGGAATAACCAAGCAAGAAGGAGAGACTATGTTCAGCATGCCAGCTACCAATTCGGCAGGAGAATGGACATCAATAGGAGCGAAGGTGCCTCCAAGTTTCCATACAGCCAGCATCAAAGCGAGAATATAAGGATGGTTTTCACTGATGACGGCGACAGTAGGCGATAGACCGACAGTGTACCTAAGATGCTGGGCTAGAGCAGATGAAACAGTATCAAGCTCTCTGTAGGACCATCTGTGTTCGCCGCATTCCAAGACATTGCGTAAAGCGGTATCTAGGTTCCTGGCAGTATCCAGAAAAACATCAAGTAGAGTGGAAGGAGGATTCTTGCTGGAATTCATGGTAACTTGTGTTCTGAATCGCCGTCAGCGCTGCACGTATTTATGAGAAGCATCTTTAAGATTTGTACGGCTGTATCATAATCGCAAAGCCGTAACGTGTGTTAGAAGACTTAAGGCTATGTCGATAAAATTGGCCGACCTACCTGAGTGCAGAAAGAGGTAAAAGGTTGGAGCCGAAGAAGCTTTTGCGAAGACCGACATTTCTCTCGAAGTACCTAAAAGCAGGCTCTGCTGGAGCTCGTAATGATCCGCCTATGCTCTTGTTCTTGTCTAATCGTTCCCACTGTCGCCCCGAGCTTGTGAGTCAGGGAAGCAGGGGTTTGAGGTCGGCGTGAGGTCGTTCCCGATACATCTTCGCAAGCAAGCCATCTAAGTCTAAGTATAAATTGAGAACATTCTCCCGATGACCTGTACACATAAAAACAGGAAGAGTCCGAGTCCGAGAGCTGGCCAAGAACTCCATAGGGCCCGGGAACCCCGAGGCAGTCGGCCCCTTAGAGAGTCTCTGCGTTATGTAATCAAYATCTATTCCCACGCAAGTTGGACTCTGGAGTGCCATGAAAATGCAATCTACTACTTGAGCTTCGAGGCCTGTTCGYGTTCTCTCAAGCCTTCTCAAGCTGCACTCTCACAATTCAATGATACCTATAGTCAGCCTATAGTAGCAACTCAGCCTTGACAGGCTTTGACGTTTAATTGACTCTTGTACCTCTCAAACCAATTGTGCGTTATCTATAGCCATCATGGTGCGCACCACTCCAGATTCTACTCGTGTCCGCCACTAGCGAAGCAAGTCTTCTCTTCTTGCACTGTATTGGCTAATGTTCCGATTCCACTTCCAATCCAGGTCATTACTTCATCTCCATCTTTAAGGTAAAGTGGTGGATTGCGCACAAAGCCCACTCCGTCAGGTGTACCAGTCAAAATGATAGAACCTGGTTCCAGTGTAGTGCCTTGTGACAGGAAGGAAATTGTCTTCTTGACATTGAAAATCTGGTCTCTGGAGAAGCGATTAATGTTACCCTGTAAAAGAAACAAAGGTACGAGTGAAGAATACTTGCCTAGTGTTTCCATTCTGCACGACACCCCCGTTCAATTTGCACTGGATTGGAATGTCCTGCGGATCGGGAATTGAAGATGCGGAAACAAGGCACGGACCGAGTGGGTTTGTGCCATCTGTGAAGTCATCGAGTCAGTACACCCACGTACTTACATACACGGATAGTGAGTAGAAGGCTACCAAATCCTTTCGAGAAAGACCATTGTGAGACTGCTAGCTGGTGTTTCCTAAACGAAATCTGAGTCGAATGAGAAAAACAAGGATCGGTGCAGATGCTTGAATGAGTCTTCTTACATCGTTCGCGGCAGTGTATCCCAATACATAATCCAAAGCCTCATCCTCCGATACATTCTTTGCTGCTTTCCCGATGACAATGACAAGTTCCGCTTCATAATCGGACTGATGCTCCTTCGGGGGTTGGACAACGGAAGGGATGGTAATGAGTCCATCGGGGCCAATGAGCGAGGTCACTGGTTTGTAGAACAAATTCGGGAATCTGATGACAGCAAGTATGCCTTTAGAATGTTTTCAGAATACGTACTCCAAGAACATACTTTGGAACAGCAACGTTCGCTTCGGTCTGAAAGATAAGAATCGGAGGTTAAGGTGAGAACTTATTCTTGGCTAGTACCCACGAGACTCACGGCATGAACAGGGTAGTTCAACCCCAAGCATCGTACAGTTTTAATTTCCTCTCTTGAAAGCGGCATCAGGAGTTCCCTTACAGTCAGCACATTCTTCGATACTTGGGCTGAGAGGTCTAGAGCCGAGCCTGATCCAATAATCTCGTATGCTTGGATCGTCTTGCCTTCTCGTCTCGCCAGACCGACTGCAGCAGTTTCATTTTAGTAAGATGACTATTCCCCATTCCAGGAAAAAACAGTAAGATAGCCTACCGTCCATGGTGGCGTCTATCGGTTCACCGATATGCACGAGGGACGTTTCAATAGCCACAAATCGAATGAGACGAGACCAAGTCTATAGTAAGGGTGAGCTTTCAATTTAGCCGACTTAAGCCACTTTGCACCAAGAAGCTGTAACTCACTGAAGAAATTGGCGCCATTATGTATCACGGGTGTCGAGTCTTCACCACTCAACTGTCGTTTATATCTCATCCGACCTCAAAAATTTATCGGAAATCAAACCTTCATTATTTGGGACCAATTGACATACAGATGGTCACACCATCGAACAAAGTATGTTTGACTCGTTATACACATGATACGGTCAGGCAGAATTAGAACTTCTTAGGAGCGTCTCGAGAACCTTCTCGCTCTCCACTTTGATATCATAACCCATGACTCTATCACGCAGTTCCTTTGCTGCATACAAACACGTCAGCTTGGACAACCACCCAGACAAGAAGAATGAAAACTGACACCTCAGATAAAGTCCCCGCATTTCAGGAACATATTGCTCTTCATATGATTCAGCCGCAACAAATTCCGCACGATCCTTACGTAGCTGTTCGTACACCGCAAGTCGAGTCTCGATCTGAGATGCAGTGGTACCCTTTGGAAGGAGTGTACCAAGTGCTACGGCATCTTCCAGACCCATACCAAAACCTTGACCCAACGCTGAGAGGTATCAGAACCGAAAACAAGATCCTGGAAGACTAATAGACGTACTCGGTAAAGAAGCGTGCGCAGCATCTCCTAACAAGCAAACCCGCTTGTTAACCCATTTTTTCAAAACAGGTACAACACGCATTTGCCAGAGATTAATATCCTGCGCAAGCTCTAAAAGCCGCCGAAAGCGTGGATGGTAATCGTGGAAAACACGAAATAGATCGTCTTTGGAAGCCGGTACACTCCAATCTGCGGAAAGAGATAATTACCCGATCAGTGATTTATCTATTGGAAAAATGACCGTCGCCTTGCTCACCTGCGGTGTTCTGGTCACGTTCGTCATCATGCACTGCAAGGACATTGACCATGGTGCCGCCACGACATGCGTAGATGATGATAGTGCGCCTGTCAGCCAAGCCAACACCAGACTGTGGATTCTGAGGAGTGGAGATCAGTCGCGCGCCTAGAGGAGGCTTTTTAACAATCCAGTCGAGTTCAGGATATGGGTCCAGCGCGTCAGCTTGTACAAGCCATCGAAACCCGACGATTCCTGACGCAGGCACAGTCACGTCTTCTTCTAAGACAAACCGCCGAATGGTAGACTATTGCTAAACGCTTGAGTATACATGTAAGAAATGTTGAAGGAAGGGTGTACGCACGCGTATACCGTCTGCACCAACGATGAGATCAGCTGATTGAGTGGTCCCGTTGGTGAATGTCACGGTGCAAGCGTCGACATCGCAGAATGTGACACGATGATTAAGATGGAGTGTCGCAGGAGGTCCGAGCCCACCTGGATCAAGTGCTACGCGCATCAGCTCGTTATGCAAGTCAACGCGGTGGACCATGATCCAAGACTAAGAAAGCCGACGTCAATTGAATATAGAAGCGCAAAGATTTCAAGAATACCTACAGTACCGTATGCCTCTCGATAGTCAGTCATGTTGTTCATCATCCCTACACTCCCGTCATACCCCATCGCAGTGAACTAAAAGAAAGTCAGAACCTCCACCTGACCTATCGGTCGAACTACGAACGCAAAGATTATCCACACCATTGAGGTTCTCGGTATTGCAACCAAGTTGCTGTAGACTGCGCAAGGTGTTAGGCGGCACAGCGAGTCCCGCACCAAGTTCGGCTTTGAAGCTAGAGGAGTCGTATATCTGTGTATGACTTAGTTCAGAAGACATCTTCGCAATGTATCAGACTTACTTTCACGACATGCCCTTGGCGACGCAGCGCGATGGCAGCAGCAAGCCCACCAAGTCCGGCCCCGACAATCAAAACGCTTAGAGAATTCTCAAACGATGCCATGTTGTGCTGAGCACACAATGTCGCACTGAAAATGCTCCGTAAAAGAATACGCTTTAGGACGAAGGAGCCGGAAGGATCACATAATGATTCCGCCTTGACCGAGACAGAAGCTATGGAAGCAGGGGAACAACCCGGAACATGCCAAGGAAGCCTATCTTTCCGGTACACACGAATAGTTGACCTGTGTAAGGCAGTAGCAAATTAAAATCTCCGTGCACGGACAATTCGATAGCCAGAGCTTTGGATGCGAATAGGACTCCCAAAAATACAACTGACACCAAATTCGATGAGTATATGGAGGGAACGAACAGTTGAGATACAGACACACCACAATGCGCATTAACATTAGCCTCTCGTCTCTCTTCGAACGTCTCTCCAAACTTAGCAGTCGCAGCATAGCGATTACATGTGGAGTTGTTCTCGCCTCCGCAATCGCCTTTCCCATCATCCGCAGAGACTACCAGACTTTCCTAGAAGTGGGACCCTCGTACGCTCCGCAGAACTTTAGAGGATACATCATCGTCTGTGTCCTCTCGCTATTCCGCCAAGAGCAGAAAGGGCTCGCCATCTATGATCGTCTTCCCGAGAAACGCAGGTGGTTGGCCGACCTTCCCTTTCGTGAAGGAACCAGACCCAGCATTACCAGCCATATCATTCAGCGACAGGTGAGGTGGAATAATCGCTTAACTCAAATCCTGGCTAAGTGATCGTCCGTAGCGCACTCAACTGGTCGATCAGGAGTTTGCCACCAGGGAGCTCATAGACAAGGTCATCCCTCGCGTGCAAGCACGACACACCGACAAAACGTTCCTCAGCACATCAAAGTTCGAGTTTCATGCGAAGGCCATATTTCTCTTGCCTTCTATCCCAATCAACGACCCTCTGAATATCCCTAGCCACGACACTGTCCGCCGAACGAAGCGCGAGATTGCACATATGCATGATTATCATGATTGCACACTTCATCTTGCTCTCGCTGCGCAGGATGGAAAGGAGGTGCTGAAGAAAGGTTGGGGACAACGACATCCTTTGGCTGGTCCTGGAGTTCCTGGTCCACCAACGGAATGGACTTTTCTTTATGCGCCTCGCAACGAAGAAGAGGCTCGAGTAGTGGAGATGATCGTTGAGGCTTCCATAGGGTATATGACGAACGATCCTGCAGGAAAGATTGTAGAAAACGCCAAGTGAATGACTCGGATGTTGTATTTCGAGAGTACTACTGGCTATCTATGCTGTTATTGACTATTAGTAGGCGGTCTTGAGATACGGACAATACAGAGTATTCAGAGAGCACACCTAACGAAGAGAGATCTCCCTAGCCCGGCATTTGCTGGAAAATCGAAGAAAAAAGGTAATTGGCAGACGTGAGAGATGCTGGTCAAGTTTCAACCATGGATCGCATCGGTTTTAGCCTCGAGCTCACGGCTGGCTCACGGCGACCTTCCCATAACAACAGATCATTTCTGGTTGATAAAATTGGATTTGACAGTAAGGACTTTCCATGAATGATTCTCTTATCGTTTGGTATTTGTATGACAGAAAGAGAAAATGAATTCAACGATGAATAGGGATACACAAAATGATAAACTGCTCTGTCCAATGTCCGTGTACATCGTACACCCTAATAGCTAATCTTCCTCGTCGTCAGACTCGGAAGAAGCACAAAACTCGAATCTCTTCAATTCGACAGGTCTCGGAGCTGAAACCTTTCTTCTGCGGGGTAAAGTACCAGCTTTGGGTTCAAGCTGACCCTTCGCAGGCATCGGCACACAAAGTGACCGAGGATTGATAGTGATAAAATGGGTAAAACTACGACGCTCTCGTAAAGGGGTATCGGGAAGAGGAAGAAGAGGAGGAACACGAATTGAAGGAAGAGAGGGGAAGACGGGAGCGAAAGAAGGGAGAAAACAGGAAGAAATGGAGAGCGCCGGGGAGGAGTCGGACGTTGTCGTCGACGATGAGGATGCAGTGTTATAGATGAACATGATGATGAACAGTTGATGGTAGTGTGTCTAGCCTGGGTCTGCGGTGAGGCCGCGCATTTATGCGTTCTGTGAATCGGAAAAGGGGTTGTCTCAAACCTCAGCGATGTCTCAGTACAGCTTTGGCTTGTTCATCCTCTATACTCTCGCAGCTGAATCTAACTGAATATGTCCGGCAAGTGTCTGTGTTCCACGTTCATGGGATTTCAAGCAAATAACTTGTGTTTGACTGATACATAGGCGACGCCGACGAACCGCAATTCGCGTTTCAGGTTTTACTGTGCAAATTTCGAGAGTTCGGGCTCCCAGCTCCAAGCACCCAGATGTTAGCGAGAGGACCCAAAAGAACGCCTCTCAGTTGCTAGTGGAGCCGCAGTGCGCAGGTCAGATTACCACAAGAAGAGGAGTACCGATACGTCGGCTTGAAATGGCATCAACCAAATTGCAGGCACTGCGGCCGATCTGTAGTGCTGCGGAATGGGTCCCTAATTATATAGAGTCGGCTGCCTTCAACAAAAACAAGAAAGTTCCCGCTTTTTTATGATTGCTCTGAACAGCCTGACCAGCAAAAAATCTAATCTCGGGCAAGCCATGGTAGCTCCCAAGGCCTGGTTTTCGCAGAACTATCGCTATATCGTCTTTTCGATCCTGACCACAGTCCTTCTTTTCTTCTCGGCACACGCTCTTTTCATTCATCCTGGCCCAGAAGGCCATTTTTATCCTTTCCAACATGGGCCATCTCATTTTCTACCTCCCCCTCCCCCACCTGGACGTCGGCCTTTCCGCGGGCCTCCTGGGCCACCACCACCTCCCGGTGGATTTCTAGAGCACAGACTTGCGTTTCAAGAGAAGCTTTATCAGGACTCTGTGAAGGAGAGACAGGAATTAATTAGACAGTTCGGTCCATCTCCCGAAGGCTCGGAGTCGTAAGTGACGTTCAGCTCTATTACCATGGCATACATATCTAATCTCTTGGTGGCAAACAAAAGCCTTGACACTCCAAGCTCATTCAATGCCCTATGTAAGTTTTTTAGAATATACAGACATCGCTCATGTCTGACGAGCGGTCGATAGGGGAATTCTTTACAGCCTCGTTCCAGTGCCCTCATCGTCTCCAGAGAATCGGCAGACTTGGCGACAACCCTAAATGGGTTTGTGGTTTCGAACACCTCGAGCGCAAGAAGGATTGCGTTGTGTATTCAATCGGTGTGTGTCTGCGTTCAGCTGTTATTCACATTGGAAGCTGACAGTGCAAGCTCAGGTGTCAGTCCTGACAGCTCATTTGAGGCTAGCATACTTGCACGAGCGCCAGGCTGCCAGGTATTTGCATATGACATCGACGTAGAGAAGGTTGGTATTCGTTGCGCTATCCCTTGTATATCTATCTAACTGCCCATATTTTTTCAGCTTGGGAACGAAATCAGCTCTTCCCCCGACTTCTCCAAGCGCGCGTTCTTGTCAACGTCTTCTATTGGAAAGAGAAGTGATGACAACGAAACAGAAATCTTCACTCTTTCTTCCCTTATGGAACGCAATGGGCATTCCTTCATCGATATCCTCAAGATTGATTTGGAGGATGGCCAGCTCGAAGCATTGGAGGCCTTCTTCGACGACAATGACTTCCCTCGTCTAGCTTCTGCTCGTGCTCCTCACCCTCCTCGTAGGATTTCCCGTCGGTTCCCTACCTTTGCACCCTTCCTGCCTATTGGTCAGCTCCAAGTAGCTCTTTCATCGCAAGAAGAAGCGTACGGCGGTATTAAGGCGTTCTCTGCCTGGTGGCAAAAGCTCGAGAAGATGGGCCTCCGTCCGTTCTGGGCTGCTCCCCGTCTTGGCGCCCAGGGCGAGAGTTCGGGAATGATTGATGTAGGTTTTATCTTTGCTTTGCCTCTGAAGTAACTCTGAACGTGGTCCTAGTATTCCTTCATCAACATTCGAGGAGATCACGAACTTGTGGCCGATCACCGCCGTCGCCCTCCCCCGCCTTTCAGGTACCCTCCTCCACCGCCACCACCGGGCTTCAAGCCCGAATCTCATATGCATTGGTATCCACAGGTCCCTCGCGGCAAACGTCCTTCTGATAAGCAATTTGGTGAATGGGAGCTATTCGCTCAAGACCAGCGTCGTCCCAGCCATCATGGGTTTGCAAGACACCCTGAGTTCCCCTACCCTCCTGAGTTCGAGGCGTTCCCTCACCCAGGCAAGTTTGGAGATCGTCCTGAATTTCCTTATCCTCCCCCTCCCCCTCCCCCTCCTCACGAGTTTGAAGGCAACCCGGAGTTCCCTCATCCTCACGAGTTTGAAGGCCACCCCGGCTTCCCTCTTCCTCCCCCTCCTCCTCCTTATGAATTCGGAGATCATCCCGAGTTCCCTCACCCACCTGGATTTGAAGATCACCCCGATTTTCCCCACCCATCCGAATTCGAAAGCTTCGACCAGCCCGAAATGAAAGCTCACCCGAAGCCTGAAGAGACCCGTCTTCCCGAGTCTGATATCTTCAAGCCCGAAGAACGCCCTGAGCTAGACTCTGAGCCCACAGGACGTCCTGATCACAAGTGGCGACCCATGCGTGGTTCTAGCAAGGCTCGTCTTGGTTTAGATTTCTGGAACGAGGCTCAACCCACTGCCGAAGCGGAGGCGGAGGCTGACGCTAGTCCTGAGGATTCTGAAGTGCCTACGGCCTTCTCGGAGTCATTCGACACAGAGGAATCTGTCAACTAGTGTCCAGGCTCAAGTTGTGTTATGGATGGATGGAGATGTCGTTCACTTCCCCCTTCTCCCTCTCACTTTGCCCATTCTTATGTTCAGTTCATACCTTGATTATTGAATTCACCGGTACGCTTCCCGGCACTCAGGTCTGGTAGTGCGTCGTTTTCCCCCGCGCGTACTTTGGTTTCTTCTCAATGTCTGTCGTCCTTTCTTTGGACTCAGCAAGTGGGCTGTCCGACAATCTCACACCGACGGAAGACTTTTGCTACCTCTTCTTTCCGTCGAGAGAAACCTACATAGTCATGGATCACCTTGCCGGTGCCCGTGGACGCTATTCTGACGTGCTACCACTTTGTCGCTGTGCCAACCCTGTTCTTGTTCAGCTCTTATATACTTGTTCTTGTTGACCTGACTGTATCCGCATCGATGACAATATAGCGTGCACTTCTTTTACCTGTTACCAAGCATTGAATAGACTAAGACTTTGTGTAGATTTAAATCTTTCTAAATGTGAGATATGATGTGAGATCCAGAATCGAGAGTTACATTGATAGAAGAACGGATGAAGTACATGTCGAGAAGGAAAATTTTCTATGTCCTAGATGAATGGATGTAGTAGGCAATGTTGATGAAAATATGTATTGGCTCGAGGTATGTAGAAATAGGCAGATGTGTTGTGCTGAAAATGACATAT